>JAVJIF010008811.1:0-224632 GCA_038442645.1 Agave tequilana
AAACAGCTCTGTCTACCAAAACTCTCAAAGAGAAGGTAGGCAAAAAGCAGCTTGTACGCAGCAAGCTTGACGAAGAGTTGAGCTCTCTCCTTTTTCTGCCGTGTCTTGTCGTCTGATTGCCGATCCTCTCTCCAATCTCTCGATCGTCGATCCTACCAAATTATTGCCCCTTCTCCTCTGATTGCCGATCGCCAATTGCCCAATTATTGCCCCGACCTCATAGCAAATGAGGCTATTTATAGAGGTCCTAGGGGGTGAACGTGCCCCCTAAAAACGCGCCATGATGAGGGGCTGACCTCCCCGCTATGTGGGCGGTGACTGGCCCCATGACCAGGGCGGTTATAACCGAGGCACGGGTGTCGAGCCCACGCACCTTGATGCTGAGACGCGGGTGTCGAGCCTACGCGCCTTGATGCCGAGACGCGGGTGTCGAGCCTACGCGCCTTGATGCTGAGACGCGGGTGTCGAGCCTACGCGCCTTGATGCCGAGACGCGGGTGTCGAGCCTACGCGCCTTGATGCTGAGACGCGGGTGTCGAGCCTACGCGTCTAGAACTTGAAACTCTGCTTTTTAATGGCTTGTCTTCTAGTGATTTTTAGACAGCCTACAGAACCCCCTCCAAAGTTTTCGATATTCCGCAGTTAACTGGGACGGATTTCGAAATACTTTGGACTCTAACTGAATTCACCCCTATGAATGGACTGTTAATGCTCCGGGTTTGATCTTATCTGGAGTTGGTCTTCGTGAGTGTACTGTTGAACTCTTTGAGGCCACCAGGGTTGATCGTATTGAGTGTCTAGATGCACAGTCTAAACCTCCCTGATTGCTTTTAGTCTGTCATGGGGGTGCTTTAAGCCAGGAGTGGTTGGCCATTTGTTTGTGCCAGTGTACTGTTGAACTGATTTGCAGAAGCAGGAGGCGAACGCTGGTTCTTTTGAAAAGCAGAGATGGTACTGCTTTAAAGACGCGACTGATCTTCCATAAAGCAGACGCGATGTTTAGCCGGGCTGGAAAGACGCGAACTTCTTAGAGAGACACGAATTTTTGAATGCATTTATGGCGGTGATGACGAGGCATGTCCATCGAAGAGGTGCGGCTGTCGGGTGCCATGTCATGATTGCGCTGCCAGTTGGCCTGGGGAACCGGCGGGATTTCACCTTTTGGCGCGCGGGTCATGATTGCGCTGCCAGTTGGCCTGGGGAACCGGCGGGATTTCACCTTTTGGCGCGCGGACTTCCCGGTTCATTAAATGATTCGCTCCACGTGTCAAGCGATGACTCGCTGCAGAGTCATGGCGCATGATCTTCACTGCAAAGAAATTGATTTGCTCCACGCGTCAAGCGATGACTCGCTGCAGAACTAATCAAGCCACGCGCTGCGTATCTTCGCGAATCGTTGTGCCTATAAAAGGCAACAGTCAGAGAGATGCCTCTTCTTCTCCGAGCGCATTTGTTTAGAGTTCTTAAGAAAAGAAGTTTCTCTTTCTCTGTTCATCTCCATCACCAATGGCACCTAAGACCAAGCCAACCGCATCTTCTTCAAGAGCAACCGTCACCGAAGCCCAGAGGGGCGGTTCTTCCGCGCAGGAAGTCTTTTTCCCAGGTATAACGCCGTTTAGGCTTGAACTCCATCGTTAATGGAAGCTCATGGAACCATTAACAGAACCGTCAACACGGAAAACAAACCGTGTTTGATTCTCAGACGCGGTCTCAGACGCGGTCTTTGAGTTGATAACCAAGGCGCGGGTTTGATGACCGGTGCCAGTGAGTCCTGCATTTCGGATTCTTCACTTAGAATATTTCTAATTGTGAAGAGTTCGGACGTGGACTTGAAGATTTTTCATCAGGTGCAGGTTTTTGATGAATCTTGCGCCTGAGCCCAAGTACTTAGAGAATTTTCATAAGTCTTGGTTTGCAAAACGCGGACTTGATCCTGGCGTTCTGTGACATCAGGTGCTGGTTTTTATGAATCTGGCGCCTGAGCCCAAATACTTAGAGAATTTTCATAAGTCTTGGTTTGCAAAACGCGGACTTGATTCCGCTGGTCTTACGCCTGGATGCGGATTTGCAGGTCTGGACGCGGATTTGCAGATCTGGACGCGGATTTGATAATTCCTGCGTCCAGTATCTCTTCTGCGTCTAGACGCAGATTCGCAGGTCTGGACGCGGACTTGATAAATCCTGCGTCCAGTATCTCTTCTGCGTCTGGACTATAGACACTTAGCATTTTTCCGATAAAGTGTCTGATTAAGTGTCCTTTTCTTTTGCAGTGCCACACCCTTCTGCCCTACTCGCCAAGAAGCGCCACTTTGGACATGTACGTGGTGCTGACCGTGATCTGGCCTTTGTGCTACGAAGGACAGTACCTGTGACTGCTGACAAGTCACAGGAGCGCCAGAAAAGGCTCTCCAATGTTGATATGACAACCCTTCGGGTGCTTATGACCGATGCAGCATTCACAACGGATGATTGCGTCAAGCTGGAGAAGCCTGCCTTCTTCTTCGGAGATCGTGTCGGTGATGGCGGCTATTCCATGTATAATGGGAATTATAGATGGCTCCGTCAGATAGGGGATAGAAGATTCTTTCTTGCAGAAATGGAGAGGATGTTCCCGTTGTCTTATCTCCAGCACATGTCCGTCCCTCGGAAGATGAAATGGGACGTTTCCCGATACGTCCCTGAGATTACCCTCGTGACTTGGGCTCCCAGAAGGTGTACCGTCATGATAGCCATGATAGGGCGGTTCTCGGCCTGCTCCCGGGTCGCGCAAGTCTGATCTCCCAGTTGGGGAGATACCAAAACTCGGCACTACCTTCCTCAACGCGTTTATCAAAGCGGAGGGTGAATTTTCTGGTTGAGTTCCGTGCGCCCGGGTGGGTTCATTCCACCGAGAAGTATTGGTGGCGCAGGATGGTGAGCTTCGTCCTTACCGATCTTGGAGATCTGCTAGATCATGTGGGACTGTACCCAGCAGTCAGGGCCGTGCAGTATGGCATCCCGCCGAGTCCTCAGAACTTCTTCGGGGTCCTGGAGCGTTATAATCCTTTGACGGGGACATTCTTCACCCCAGTCGGAGAGATGGGCCTTGCACTGCACGAGTTGCATGAGGTCTCGGGGCTGTCAACAGGGGATTCTCCCTATGAGGAATATTTCCCAACCACTGAGGAGCTCAACCTCATGAAGGAAGGGTCTCCTCAAATGTACGAGACTTATTGGGAAGTGCTATGTCACTTCCATATTTGCGGCCAGATAACCACTTGGAGGTCAGGAGGAATCAAGCAGCTGTCTTGGGCCAGTTACTTGTTCAACAACGTCAATAAGAAAGACCATCCAATAACTCGATTGGCTCCCAGCTCCGACCAGGAAATTGAAGAGAGGATAGACCAGGCTTCTGAAGGTTTCTACACCACGGATTCGAATGAGGACGGTTTCGAACCTGACATGGTCTTCGAAAGCTTTCACCATCAAGCCCGGACCCCTATCTCCGATCGAGCATTGTTGGCGGGCTTCTTAATGCTGTGGCTGAAGCGTTGTGTGGTGCCCATGCTGCCACATGAAGTCATTGTTGCCGACGTGGTGTACCGGCGGTGCTCCTGGCCTATGGCAGTCCCATAGCCCTTCTTCGGCCGTGGTGGCTGGCATTCAGAGCGGGTTGCGGGCGTTAACCCACAACTTCTGCGAGCCAGGGAAGGCTGTTAACTCCCATGGCCAACCGATCCTTGACTCAGAGGGGAAGCCGACGGTGAAGCGCCCCAACCCTCGAATCGAGCTGCCTTACACGTACCTCATGGCTTGGTACGTGAAGCACTGCCCTTCCCTGATGACGCCGGTGTCTTGGAGTGAGGGTTTCGCCCCTTTCGTACAGCGGTTGGAGGGTTCGGACTGGCGTAATACTTATATGTATTTCGTCCGGAAGTGCATTTCAGATGCTTCGAACTACCAGCTCAATCGCTGCTTCCCCGAGATCCCTGGTGCATCTTTCGGGGATCTATTTATTGATTCCGCGGGCCCAGATGACTATACAAGGTTATCCTCGGGGGTCTTCTGGTGGTTGATCAACATTCGGCCCGGATATGTGCTTTTCCGGCAAGGGACTTCATGCACAATCGAGCCGTACATGCCGAATCGTTTCGCCCGACAGTTCGACTACGATCAACTCTACGTCGGCAATCCCAATGCTCAGCTCGCCTTCGAAGGGAACTTGTTCGAAGGTGCTCGGGCTTGGTACTACATTATGGCCGGAGGGACGGAAGCAACTTTCCGTCTACCTACCGAGGGGTCAAAGTGCCGTATGAGCTTCAGCTTCTGCTCCTGGTACTTTCAAGTCAACCAGACACCAAACTTTGTTCCGGAGTATTCATACCTTGAGAGTATTAATGCAAATCTCGAAGCAAGGTCGGAGTCTGGTAAACGCTCGCGAGGCGTCGAGCAGTACCTGAAGGCTCTGAAGGAGGTCGGGAGAAGGTCTAAGGAGGGGCCGCGAGCAATAAGGGCGGAGCCGCGACCTACAAGGGCGGAGCCGCGACCAAAGAGGGCGGAGCCGCGACCAACCAGGGCTCGACAGGCGGTGAGCAAGCGTCGTCAAGGCTCTACTTCCACTGCTGAGCCTGCCCCAAAGAAGGTTCGGAGAGACTTGACGGCCGAAGTTTCTCGATCCGCGGGCATCCCTTCTGGTGTTGGGGAGCCGAGGGAGGAAGAGGTGGACAAGGAAGACACTCCCTTAGTCCATGCCCGCAGGTTACACCGCAGGAGCCTCAGGATTGCAGAGGAAGGGGAGCCTGCTGACAGACCCACCGCCACTGACGAGACCGAGCAGCTCGAGGTCGATATAATGAGCGGAGTCGATGTTGAGATTCCGGGGATCTCAGCTCAGCCCGAGTCTTCCTCAGCTCAGAGGAGAGATGAGGCACAACAGCCTGGGTCTCCTTCTGTCTTCATCTCCAGTCCTCGGATGGTTGACCCCAGTCCTACCACTGGGGTGTTTAGAGGCAAGGCTCCGGATACCGAGGCCTCTCATGTTGAACCGTCATCTTCCTTATCCGCAGAGGAAAGCGATTTTGAGGATGAGGTCGACTATGGTGACGAACCCGCTCTCTTGATTCGAGTAAATTCTCACACATCTCGGAGGAGGAAATACATGGGTGCGAGCCGTTGACGGTATCACCACTGGCGGTAGTTCTTGCTGAAGGTACTCTTTTCACCTTCTGATCTGTTTTCCTTTTCATTTTGAAGAGGAGGCTTTAACATTCTCCTTTTATGCTGCAGGATTGGCTGAGGATACCGAGGCTACAACCTCCTCGCAAATCGAGGAGATGATGCAAGAGTTGACCCAGCCAGAAGGAGTTGAGACTCCAGCTGCCGAGGCAACTACCGAAATCGGGGAGGCTTCTACTCTGCAGGAAGAGGAAGCCACTACTGAAGTCAGGGAGACTTCTCCTCTGCAGGGTTCGCCCAAGGATTCGACATCTCTGGACCTCCAGCTTGGTAAGAAAGTTTTGATGTCTCGGATGTTTCTCTTTTTACCATTCTGGCTAATGTTGAGATAACTTGCAGAGAGAACGAGGGGGCCAGGTAGAGAGTCTGACGGTCAGTGTCCCTCCGGAAGGCCACACGGCCCAAGCCTTGGCTGAGGTTTCTAAGGAGGTGGTACGCCCAGAAGCGCCAGTGGCTGCTTCTGCTCTTGCCGTACCCGTGGTCAGCTCAACTCTTGAACCAACAGAGCCGATCTACATCCCCCACCCGTGATAGAGAGGGGGTCGGGGAGCACTTCGGATGATGACATCATGGAGTTTTTGACACGCCAGGCGGTACAGCAGTTCCTTACCTCGATGCGAACATGCATCGATTTCGTCCTGACTAGGGGTAGCTCCCTTGACTTTGCCCAGATGTTTCTCGGAAACCAGGTCGAGAACATCAAGTTGGCGGGAGGCCCTTCGCTAGCCCAGGCGAGTCAGCTGCTGGTGGATCAGCTGGGACAGCACCTGAGAGAGCTTCGATCCCTGGAGGATGATACCGGTTCATCCCACGAAGCCCAAGAAGCGCTGAACAGGCTCCTTGCTGCTCAAGAGCAGGAGCGAAAAGAGGTGGAGGAGAAGATCACCGATAGCACTCGTCTTCTTAAACGTGTCCAGGCTGATCACCAAAGGCTGGCGATTGAGTCCGAGGAGTCAGAGACGATCATACAGGCCGCAAAGCAGGCTATCATTGACTCTCGGGCTGTTATAGCCAGGGCTGAGGCCATGATTGTCTTCAACGAACAGAGGCTTGCTACCTCTGAAAAGAGGCTAGCGGAGTTAAAGGTTGCCAAGGCGCAAGCTGAAGCGGACCTCTCTGTTCGTTCGTCCGAGCTGGAATCCCTCTGAGTGCAAGCGCAGGGATTTTTGTCTGAAGCGGATCTGCAGGCCCGAGCTCTCATGGAGGTTGAGAAGGCGCGTCAACATAAGATACATCACCTAGGGAGCAAATTCGTTCTTTGGCGGACCAGGACTTGTAGCCTTCTCTTTTTTTTTTAGAAAAGGACACTCTGTTCACTGAGAGTGTTTTGTATTAACTTTTATCATTTTTGATATAATAAAAGTCTTTGAAGTTTTTGGTTCCACCTCTTTTGTTGCTTTGCTGTGGATGAATTCGACCTCTTGATCACAATCTTTGATTAACTGACTGTGAATGCTGAACTTAGGTGAGACTAAGTTCTTTAAATGAAACGCGGCGTTTGACCCATAGGACCTTAGGCAGAACTAAGCCCTTTTGATGAGACGCGGCATTGGTTCACAGGGACTTAGGTAGAACTAAGTCGTTTTGATGAGACGCGGCATTTGTTCACAGAGAGACGCGGTCATCAGTTTATAAGAACTCAGATAGAACTAAGTCCTTTTGATGAGACGCAGCGTCAATCAGCTCATAAGAACTCAGATAGAACTAAGTCCTTTTAATGAGACACAGCGTCAATCCATAGGGAGACGCGGTAGCGTCAACTCGCAGAGAGAAACGCGGCTTTGAGTAATGCGAGTCTATCCTGCCAATGAAGACGCGACTCGAGCGGACGCGAGGGACGCAGCCTTGTGCATTTTCCCATTAATCTCAGAATGGACTAGTCTTTTGCTGAGTCAAGTGCTTTCCCTTAAAATGGGCCATGTTTGCTGAAGGGACGCAATTCTGAGTCACGCGGACTTTCCTTTGGAACGCAGGTGGACATCATTCATTCTGAAAAAGGGAGACGCGGGTTCCAGGACGCGGTTTTCCCATCTGCGTATCGATGTAACTTTCAGACGTTACATGCGGCCTGACATAAAGATCTTATGAGATCTTTGAACGTCAAGTCTTTAATGTCGATTGAACGTCAAGTCTTCACTGACGATTGGGAAAACCGGGTCATCCGTTGTTTCCCGAAGCAGTTGTCCATGCGTCAGTTCTTCATTGGACTTGGGCGTTAATACCCTTTAATGTAAAACCGGCGCTGGCTGTTGGAGACCAGCGTCTTCAACATTTCCCAAAGCGACCCTCCACGCGTCAGCGTCCCATTGGACTTTGACAATCGTGCGGTCATTAACGCCGACGGTTCCAATTGATGAACCGTTAATGACGTTACCAGGAGCGGCCTATAAATAGGGGCTCGCCTTCTTTCCCTTTTAAGAGAACGATTGCACTGAGAACTTCCGCCCTCTTCAGAGTTTCTAACAGGGGTCTGCCTTCATGGATAAAGACGACTCCAGGGAAGAAGATGACCCAGAGCTTTCATGCTTCTGTTTGGTCTCTTCAGGACAAAGTGTCTCTCTGATCACCTTCTATGTCCATGTTCTGATGCAGAGAGTTAAACTCTGGACAGAGGCCTCTGCTGGTATGCCGTCCCGACTTGCCGTGATGTTTCTAGTCCACCCCAGTTTGCACTTTGGCATCATCATTTGGGTTTCCTCATAAAGTCTGAGTTGGTGCATTCTTTCTGGAATTTATGCCGCCGACTTAAACTTCCTTGGACGCGAGTACAGAAGTCTTTGGCACTTGGCGCTGACTTTGTTCATGAAGCTCGCGTTTTAAGGCCACTGACTTGGATGAATTCCAACTCGGGCTGAGGGTTTCAGTCCCGAATTTTGCAACCCCTGTTCCCTCGACAGGGAGATGGCAATTTTCGGCGTCTGAGTCTTTTTCGCGTCTCGCAGATGCAAATCTTAGACTGCATTTGAATCCTGCGTGTATCACAGTTTGATTCGCGTCTGCTTCTGTTGACGCAGTATTTTGATTGACTGCGCGGGCTCATTCCCGCGTCTGAAGTCTTTGACAATAGCCGCGTCTGTCACTTAGTTTTCTTTGTTGAAGTATACTAAGTTCTAGATTTTCTAATTCCCTTGTTTATTCCTTGTAGGTAGGCTTGATCGTCCTTTTCAGGTTCGCTGGCCCTTAGAAGAATATTTTAGCCGGCGGACTTGTTCGATGTTCGTCCACAAGGGAATATATTATGGTCCTCGTCGTCCACAAGGGAATATATTATGTCCCTGACGAGGACTCGACCCTCGCCAAGGTCTCTTCAGATCCACTGCACCAGTCATGCCTGCTGGCAAGAGATGGTCAGGGTAAGTATGGCGGCGAGGGGGCTACGGTGGATAAGGTGGCAGATAGGATCCTCTTCCTCTCCCACCCCAGAAGTGACATCGAGGACTCTCCATGTCTGCTGGATGGCCTGCTGGGGAAAGAGATGCTCATGAACGAAGGGTTGCAGGACTTTCTGCTACCACCAGACCTCAAGAACACCATTGCTCTTAGCTTAGTCAGTTAGGGCTCTTTCGATGTTTACATCATGCATCGTGGTGCAATCAGCTTCTGATCGTGGCCACAATGTCTGATTCTGTTTTGACGCCCTTCCAAACATCTTGTACTCGAAATCAAACGCGGCTTCAAGGAGTGAGTGCAACCTCAGAGAGAGAGGGGGACTTCTTTGTACTCCTTAATTGTAACACTCAATCTTATTGTATAAGAGAGCATTTTTACTGCAACACTCAATCTTATTATATAAGAGAGCATTTTGTATCACTTTCATATGTTTGGAAATAAATAAAAGTGAAACTTTTCTTTTTTTTTTGCCTCTTTCATTGTCTTGAACTTTTTGTCTTAGACTCATAGAAGCAAAGAATCTTTGACTTTGTCAAAATTATGATGATAATCTCAACAAGTCAAACTTTGTAGGGAAAGATCCTATTTCAGGAACTCTCACAATACTATCAGAGGTGTAATATTAACTTGACAGAGATGAAATAATTTTTGGTGGACCTGCCACTTTATAAGAAAAAGTGACAAGTAGAATTGGTACCCCCAGGGAGGGTGAACTCTTATCAAGTGTTTGGGATTAACTAGATTGAGCTCAGCTGGGGATTTGATGGAAACACTGTTGATGGTGTAGTATTAACCTAACAATATTTTTAGGTAGACTTGTTATTCTGTTGAAGAGAATAACCAGTGAGACTAGACTCGTGGGGAATCTAGGAAAATTTGTTACCGTTAGAGGTGTGATATTAACTTAACGGGTTGAAAGTGGTCTTGTCAGAAGTGTAATGTTAACTTGACAAGGATGTGAGTCAGAGGTGTGATATTAACTTAACTCAGAAGTGTCACTGTCATAGGTGTAATGTTTAACTTGACAGTGAGGGTAATGCTAGAGGTGTAATGTTGAACTTGGCATTGGTCATCTCGGCTTGTATAAGGAAGTCCGAGGGAAAGTCATGGCCATAGGTGTATTGTTTAACTTAGCAGTGACTTGATGCTAGAGGTGTAATGTTAACTTAGCATCATCCATTTCAGCTTCGATATGGAAGTCTGAAGAAAAGTAACTGTCAGAGGTGTAATATTAACCTGACAGAAACCTGATTACTGTTTAGAGGTGTGGTGTTAAACTTTAACAGTAATTTGTCAGAGGTGTAGTATTAACTTGACCAAGATTGACTCATGATAAGAGCAATTTGAGGACCTGTCATTCTATTGGTGAAAATTGACAAGTGAAAATTTGAAGTGCCAGAGGTATAGTGTTAACTTGGCAAATTTGAGAGTTGGATATCGTGTAGAGTTGACAAACAAAATTTGTACTCGACAAGGAATATTGAAAATTTTTCATTACCAGAGGTATAGTGTTAACTTAGTAATGGTTGTATTTGTAGACCTACCATTCTGTGGATGAGAATTGGTAAGGGATTTTGGAGGAAAGAGTGGAGCCAAGTCCACTTAGGATTTTTAGCAAACCCTCAGCTATCAATGAATTTGAGGTGCCTTTACCAACTACCGTTTGAGTTGGGCTAGCCATGCTATTCCCCTCAGCATGATGAGTTGTCGAAGACTTATGTTGGGCTTAAAGGCCAACATTTTCCTCTATCCTTAGCCGTCGGGGGCGTTGGATATTAATGAAGAAGCTTTTCTTGTTTTGATCAGAGGTGTATTTTTAACTTGATCAGAGGAGTACTATTAAGGATAGTACTTCTTCAAGAATCTGCCATTGATCGGCATCATGAGCGTATCGCCATTTGAGGTTATGAGACGATATGACCCATTTGAGTAGACTGACTCTACTACGAATGGTCCTTCCCATTTGGGTTGGAATTTTCCTTTTGTCTGTGCGTCATCACCATGGGTCTTCTGACGGCTAAGACAAGATCGCCTTTCTTGAAAGTTCGCACTTTAACTTTTTGTTGAAGGCTCTGGTAATTCGAGCTTGGTAGAGCTCGATTTGCTGTTGGGCCTGCAGACGCTTATCATCTAAGGCCTCCAGTTCCTGGAGTCGCTGTCGATGCTCTCCTCTGTTGTCATCTCCGCTGTCAAGGCGACGCGTAGAGATGGAATTTAGATTTCGAGTGGGAGTACGGCTTCGCACCCATAGACCAAAGAAAATGGCGTAGCTTTAGTTGGGGTTCGTACAGTTGTGCGGTAAGCCCATAAGCATTCACCCAACTTGTCGTCCTAGTCTCGTTGACTTTTCGAGACAAACTTCTTGAGAAGCTTGCCAATAGTCTTGTTGAAAGCTTCTGCGAGGCCATTAGCGGCAGGATAGTATGCCGTTGAGGAAACACTCTGGATTCTGAACTTGGCGCAGAATCTCTGGAAAGCCTGGCTGATGAACTGGGGTCCATTGTCATGGACAATTTGCCGAGGTACACCGAAGCGGTAAATAACGTGATGTTTTACGAACTTGATCACGTTCGACGATTTGACCTCCTTCAAAGGAATGGCTTCGGCCCATTTAGAGAAGTAATCGGTTATTGCTAAAATTAAACCGATGTCCTTTTGATGATGGTGGGCTGATAGGACCAACCACGTCCATGCCCCACATTTCAAATGGCCAGGTAGAGGACGTAGAGTGGAGGTAGCCTGGTGCTTGATGGATGAAATCGCCATGCACTTGGCAGGCGTGACATCTCTTGCATTAGTGACGGCATCGGCAATCATCTTGGGCCAGTAGTAACCCAATCTTTGGAGTCGATGTGCCAGTTTTGGGCCAGGTTGATGGGCTCCACACATACCGTCGTGGGCTTCTCTCAATACCTCTTGGGCTTCTTTTGGTGAGAGGCACCGGAGCAAGATCCCGTCATGCGATCGACGATATAATGTTCGCGTAATCGCATTATAATAGAATTTGGGGGCTTTCTTTCGAATGGCAGCCGCCACTTTGGTGTCTTCAGGCAAAATGTCGTATAAGACGAAATCAATGTAGGGGAATCGCCAGTCTTTAAGCTCTAGACCGGTTGACAATTCCAGTGCTTCTTTGTCTTGACAATCTCCCTTTGACTCATGATAGCCCTCGAGAGCATTTCTCGGGCAATACAGGTCGTGGCTGTAGACGAATATCTTCTCCATTGCTCCAGCTGGAAGAGCTAAAGAGGCCGCGAGGGATGCGAGTGCATCCGCGTGCACATTTTGCCTGCGCGGTACATGGTCGATGTAGAAGTTTGTAAACCCCTCGGCCATGCGGATAGTTGCGTGGTGGTAGGGTACTAGGTCCTCATGTCTGACTTCGTACTCCCTGCGAACTTGGCTGACGATGAGTTTAGAGTCGTCGTATGCCTCGAGATTTTTAACGCCAATCTCATCGGCGAATTGCATCCCAATCAAAAGTGCATTGTACTCCGCCACATTGTTGGAACAAGGCTCAGTTAATGAGACAGCTCGGGGAATCACATAATTTTGTGGGGAGACGAGTACTACTCCTACCCCTGCCACTATGTGTCCTTTTGGGCTTGTTCTTGATGCACCGTCGAAGAAAAGTTGCCATACTTGACTTTCAAACGATGTCTGAGTCAGGCAGACTTCAGCAACTTTATCTGGGAGATCCTCGTAGACTTTGGCTACCCTCGGATCCGGATGCTCAGCCAGGAAATCCGCCACTGCTTGTCCCTTAATGGCCTTTTGTGGTAAAAAGTGCATCTCATATTGGGAGAGCAATATGGCCCATTTTGCCAGCCGGCCGTTTAATGATGAAGGCTTAGTCATAAGTAACCTCAGGGGGTTGACTTTTGATATGACGTTTATGGTTTGGCCTACCAGATAGTGTCGCATTTTCTGAATAGCGAACACTAATGCCAAACATTCCTTCTCGATCGGGTTATACCGATGTTCGGCTCCGATCATTGTTCTACTCAGATAGTAGATTGCTTGCTCACGTCCGTGATCATCATTCTGAGCTAGTAGAGCTCCCAAAGAATGATCCATTGCCCGGACGTACACCAGGAAAGGCTTTCCGGATACCAGAGCTGCAAGGACTGGTGGTTGAGTGAGGTATTGCTTAATTTTCTCAAATGCTTGTTGACAAGCGTCGTCCCAAATGAACGAGACACCCTTCTTCATCAGCTTAGCGAAGGGTTGGCATCTTCCGGAAAGGTTTGAGATGAACCTGCAGATGTACGCCAATCGTCCTTGCAATCCCCTGAGCTCCTTGAGGCTTCTCGGGGTTGCATCTCTTGGATAGCGCGAACCTTTTCGGGTCCAAGTGAATTCCGGTGGATGTTACAACAAATCCTAGGAATTTGCCACTGGCCACCCCCAGGAAGGACTTTATGGGATTCATCTTTAATTGATGAGCCCGCATGATGTCGAAGACCACCTTCAGGTCCGCTATGTGATCACCTTTAGTGCGGCTTTTTACCGCGATGTCATCAACATAACATTCCACCGTTTTGCGTATTTGCTGATGGAAAATGGCGTTCATGGCCCTTTGGTATGTTGCCCCTGCATTTTTCAGTCCGAAGGGCATGACGGTGTAGCAATATACCCCTAGAGGTGTCCTGAAGGAGGTATGCTTTTCGTCATCAGGATACATTTTGATTTGATTGTATCCTGAGAATCCGTCCATGAAGGACATTCGTTCGAATCCACAGGTATTGTCAATCATGACATCTGTGATCGGCAATGGGAATTCGTCCTTGGGGCAGGCCTCGTTTAGATCGCGGAAGTCGATGCAGATCCGGATCTTCCCGTTCTTCTTGGCGACGGGGACGATGTTGGCTACCCAGTCGGGATGTTGTTCTTCCCTGATGAAGCCAGAATCAATAAGTTTTCTGACTTCTGATTGAATTACCTCCATTATTCTGGACGGAACCGTCGCTGCTGTTGTTTGACAGGTTTTACGTCCGGATTGATGTTGAGGCGGTGCATAGCCACGTGAGGATCGAGTCCTGGCATGTCCTCATAATTTCAGGCGAAGACGTCTATATACTCTTGTACAAGAGACATTAGATCCTTCTTCTCCGAAGGTGACAGGCCGTCACTCATGAAGATGGGCTTAGGATTAGCCTCATCTCCTAGGTTGATCTGAACAACCTTGTCTTCTGTGGGTGGCTCGCGCTGTTCAAAGCGGGTATCCCAAAGAGTATTTAAATGTTTGATCTAAGGATCTGTATCAGATTGGATCATTTCTTCATCTCCGTCTTCCAGGTGGCTTGTTGAAACCATGTTCACTGAAAGTTCTCTGAAGATGTTGCCGACACTGACATCTGACTCCCAAGATGATGTGTCTGAAGAGTAATTGTTGCTCGACGATTCTTGAGAATCGGAGGCTGATGGGACCGGAGTTGATACATAGTCCAACCCCCGGCGCGTCCGATGATAATAATCGGGGGCCTTCCCTTTCAGCACAAAGGATCGAAGTAGCGTTCTCCTTCCTTTGCCGAAGTTCAACCCGGGTCTGTTGGTTAGATCGTACCCTATGCACTTCATCATTTTGAGCGCTTTTGGTTCATAATGACTGAGCTGAGGGGATTCCTCCTCACTTTCTGAGTCTTCGCGGGGCATTGGCTCAGACGAGATTCGCCCAAAAAGAATTGGTTTTTGGCCTTTTCGTCTGGCTGGAACCATAAATATAGATTCTTGCGCATTACCATTATCTTAGTATGTCTCGAAGGACGACTTCACTGGTACATGCAATGATGTCAAAGCATCTACTGCCGACCAGGGGTCATCGTCTACTTCGGTGCTAGTGTCTGATGGTACTGAATCAGAAGCAAACACAGAAAAATACGCAAAATCTAAATCTTCATTAATATACCAACCGCCTGCATCATCAGCGGAGGTATTATCAACATCGGGCTTATTAATGCCCGGTACAGGTGGATCCAGCTCCCACACACACTCATCTTCCTCGGGCTCGGTGTCAGCTTCGTTACAGAGTCTGGCTCCTCTGGTCGCGGGACTTCATTCGTTTCACCGGATCTTGGTACAGCAAAGAGTCGGTGAAATAATTCTCGACCCCTTTGAACGGATACCTTTCGGCAATCAACGTCTGTACCTTTCCACTCCCGTCAATGTATTTCATGACTTGGTGGAGAGTGGAGGGAACGATGGAATTGCGGTTAATCTACGGTCGTCCCAGCAATAGATTATAGGAAGTGTCGGCGTCAATGATGTAACATGTCACTTCCGACTTGAGGCTTCCAATCTAACATCTGAGCTTAATTTTCCCCATCGGACGGGTCTGGTTGGCATTGAACCCATAGATAGTTGTCTGAGTAGGGCTCAAACGATGAGTAGGAATGCCCAGATGTTGCTGACCCGGCGAGGCATGATGCTCAACGCGGACCCTGGATCTACCTGAATGCGGTTCACCTCAGACGATCCAATATACCCTGTGAAATACAGGGGTCGATCATGCTTCCCTTTAACCTGCATATCATCTGCTGTGAAGGTAATGCAGGGAGCATTTGGGGAGGTGTGGAGGCAATCCTCTACGTCTTTCTCCTTTGGCACCTGGGTCATGAAGACCTCGGCATTTGCCAGAGCTTCTTGTAGAGCTTCTCTGGTCGACTTTGATAGTCGAAGAAGTTCATACAAGGTAATGCGTGCCGGGATGTTGGCTAGTTGAGCTAGGACATCAAAGCGGTAAGGTGTCGTAGATCCTTCCGCCATACCTTCGAAAGAACTCGAGAAAACCGAGTTTCTTTCTGCTTCTCCCCCGGTGGCTTTGTGGAGGGCCCGATTGGCTCTGCAGTTGGTTGTGGAGGGGCTACTGTCGTCTCGCCGTACTGTTTCAAGTACACCTGTCCTGAACGGGTTCCCGCCATTGGTTGGTTGGGCTCTGCGGCCAGGACTATTGTTTCCTCCTCGGATTCGGTTAACGAGGGAACATCAGTCTCGGCTTCTCGAGAGGAGGCACCCACCACATTGCAGGATGAGGCCTTTGCCTTGCCTTTGGATTTCCTGTTGGTCACAGTAGTCCATTGCTGTTCATTGACAAGGTCAGGGTGGACCCACATGATTTCCCTTGAGGTGTAGGGACAGGTACCAAGCCTTTCTCTTGCTGCTGGTGAGGGTCTGTGTTGACCACTCTCAACTCTCCTCTTGGAATAGGGGCCACCCCCGCAGGCGTTGGGGGTTGTCTTCCAAACTGGAGAACTGACGTCACATTAGCCGTCACCTTCTTCTGCTCTGGTCGGAGTTTCAACACCTCCGCGTCAATCAGAGCTTGAAGGATGTCCTTGAAGACATAGCAGCTTTTGGTAGGGTGTCCCAGCATCCTGTGGTACAAGCAATAGGTGAGATTGTCGGTCTTGCCGACTTCCTCAGGGCGCCTAGCTTCAGGGAGCTTCAGTCGGTTGCTCTTGTTCAGTAGTTTAAAGAGTGAATCAACATGTTCCTCCTTGAAGGAATATTTCTTGTTGGCGCGTGGCTGACTTGAAGAGTCACTCGCCTTGCCTGATTGAGGTTTGGCGGGAGATTTGGTCTCCGTTGCCAAATTATCCTTCCGCTTTGTTTGGAGGGATGTGTCTGGCGCACGCCTTGTCGACCTTTCCGGCCTAGGCTTACCTTCCTCCGCTCTGACGCGGGCGACAATCTCCTCAGCCTGTTCACCTTGTTGGACTAATTGCTTCCAGGTGGGGCTTTCAGCAACTCCTATTTGAGCAAGGAGTGAGGTTTGGAGATTGTGGCGGCATGTTTCCACCAGGGTGGCCTGGGTCATACCGCTTGGACACCGGAGTGCCACGTTCCGAAACCTTTCCATGAAAGATTTGACGGACTCCCCTTTTCGCTGTTTGTAGCCAAAAGGGTGGGCATCGTGACTTCGGAGTCATCCTCGAAGAAGCGTGTTAAGAACAGCTTCTCCAAATCGCCCCAGTTCTTGATAGAACCTTCTGGGAGCTTCATGAACCATTCAAAGGCCAACCCTTTCAGGGTGCCGATGAACAGGCGCGCCAGGATGGCATCATTGTCTACTACATTCCCAGTTTGAGATTTGAAGTAGTAGATGTGCTGGTTGGGTGACCCCTTCCCATCGAATGTTTGGAGGGTTGGAGCCTTAAACTTGGGCGGGTATGGAACCAAGTCCCATTCAGCAGGATAAGGCCGGACCACTCCAGCTTCTTGGAGGCCTTTACGGTTGGTAAGGGTCTCGAGGCGTTGCTCCAATTGACTCATTCTTTTAGCATGAGCCTTCCCTGGGTCTTGGTCGCCCTTTACTTGCGACGAGGGTTTGGACGAACTAGAAGTAGATTGCTGCCTCTCGTCAGAAGGTTCAGAAGATGAATTTTCTCCCTTTCTCCCTTTGCCCTCGTCTTTTTAGGAGAAGATTTCCTCCTGTCTTCGAGCAACTGTGCAAGCATCTGCTTGAGGGAGTCGATAGATTCTTACTGAGAAAGAATCATATCCATTTGTGCCTTCTGGATCTGTTCTAAACGTCTAGTCGTCTCCTCAGGCGTGCCTGTCATGTAGGCGGAGGCCTCCTTCTCAACGGAAGAGTTCGAAGCCTTCGATTCCGCTACGATGGAGTGGGAATCATTCACTTCAATGCCATGGGCTAAGGCATTATAGTCAATTGGGGGAATGGCCCCAGTCCGGGTGCGAGTGTGTTGATACACCCCTTCCGGTTCAGAGTCAGACTCATCTGAGCTGACTGCAGGTTGTTTTCCCTTGCTCCTGCTTGTCATATTCGCAGTGAGCTCCGGGTACTCAACGTCAGAGAAGGTTCTCCTTCTGTGGGAACGTCTTCTTTTAGCTGACGGAGGAATCAGGGTCAGCTGTCTGACTAAAGACTGCTAGTGTGCGCCTGATCCGCAACGGCACTCAGAGAGCATATGGATGAGCTGTTGGCAGCAACACGACGAAGTGGCCTGATTGCACTTCTTTTCTTTGTCAAATAATCCCTCAAATTCATGGGAGGGGGATTGAAAAGATTAGCCTCGCAACGTCGAAGACGGGAGGCATCCATGTGCTGTACAGCCTGGACGCAGGCTTCAGGGACGCGGTTCTCACGCCGCAGCTGTTCAGCGCGCGTCTGGCGTCTCTGTTGAGACAAGACGCGCCTGTCGCGTTGCTGCTTGATGTGTCGGGGCAGGACACTTGAGAGAGGATGGGCTGCTGGGCCCCACGCCTATGGGCACGTGCCTCCTGTGCTTGACGAGGCACAGAGGCTTCACCTTGGCGTTTGGTGAGTTGGTCCTCAGAGGACCTAACTGAAGGAATCTCGTGTTTGGGTCGCCAAACGCGGATTTCGCGGGGCGTGGGCAAGGTGCCAGTTTGTATGCTGCGTCCAGCCTCAGTCAGACAACCAGAGGTTCCAACTTGCAGCTGACGTGCACGTCTCCTTTGTCGACGCTCAGCGTTCCGGTTGCGTCGCGGAGGTGGAGAGAGACCAACAACATCCTGATGCTGAACATCAGAGATTTTAACCACGCGGGTCTCCTGAGAGACGCTGACGCGGGTGTTCTGTGCGACGCGGTTGGTCGCAAAGGCAGTTGAGCCTGGGACTACACGGGCCTTCTGCGAGGCGTTGGCACGTGTACCTTGCTTGGCACAGTTGGCAGTAGGGGCGACCGAGAGAGCCATAGATTGGGCCTTGGGGCCATTCCCCGTCGAGACCCTGCTGCAGACGTGGGTCTTTGGGCTCTTGGAGCCGGAAGAGAGAACCTCTTCGTACTTCGCCTGGTCGAACTCGACGATGAGCGATTCGACCATCTTCCCCTTACAGAGGACGTCATCCTGCGCCACGATTTGCTCATCAGTGACAAATGTAGTCCCCAGCGGAGTCGCCATCTCTTGTACGCGCCGGAAAAGAGAGAAAGAGGAAATGCTGTAAAAATTTTCCTTGAATCAGATGAAAAGATTACAACAAAAACAACTTTTCCTTCCAGTTACAAGGGAGGGAGGATGTTGAGTCTTGAATCCCCCCTTTGTTTAATGCTGGGTTCTTCGTGTGGCAGTGGAGAGTGAATCTTGTTCTCCGTTGACCGGATGACCGTCGGGATCGTCGGGGGATCTTCTCTTTGGCTGGTAGAGGGAGTAACACAGCTCTGTCTACCAAAACTCTCAAAGAGAAGGTAGGCAAAAAGCAGCTTGTACGCAGCAAGCTTGACGAAGAGTTAAGCTCTCTCCTTTTTCTGCCGTGTCTTGTCGTCTGATTGCCAATCCTCTTCTCCAATCTCTCGATCGTCGATCCTCCAAAATTATGCCCCTTCTCCTCTGATTGCCAATCGCTAATTGCCCAATTATTGCCCCGACCTCATAGAAAACGAGGCTATTTATAGAGGTCCTAGGGGGTGAACGTGCCCCCTAAAAACGCGCCACGATGAGGGGCTGACCTCCCTGCTATGTGGGCGGTGACTGGCCCCATGACCAGGGCGGTTATAACCGAGGCGCGGGTGTCGAGCCCACGCACCTTGATGCTGAGACGCGGGTGTCGAGCCTACGCGCCTTGATGCCGAGACGCGGGTGTCGAGCCTACGCGTCTTGATGCTGAGACGCGGGTGTCGAGCCTACGCGCCTTGATGCCGAGACGCGGGTGTCGAGCCTACGCGCCTTGATGCTGAGACGCGGGTGTCGAGCCTACGCGTCTAGAACTTGAAACTCTGCTTTTTAATGGCTTGTCTTCTAGTGATTTTTAGACAGCCTACAGTAATAACTGCAGAAGCCCACACACCCCTGCATCTCCCTGCTCAAGAAAACAAGGAGTTATTGCCCATTGTTTATACTGCGGCCAGGGCTATTTGGCAGCGAAAACCCGTGTCTCTGAACCAAAATGCGAAATCCACGTTTGTTCACAACGCGAGATCCACATTCAGTGGACATCAGCACTAGAACGTGAGTTTTGCGTCTCTCTTTCAGAGTGCGAGACCATCATTCATACAATGGCTAAGTCAAAGCGCAAGGTTCGTGATTCTCTTCGAGATCGCGAGAACCGCGTTGAGAGGCCAACTAAACTGAAACACGACCTTCGTGTTTCTGAACTGAAATGCGACCTTTGCATTTCTTTGCAGAAACACGAAGTCTGCGTTCAAGCCTATAAAGCTAAAGATGCAGAGCCTATAAACCCTCACCCTTGTAGGTTTGAGGCTAGTTCTTCAGATGCACTAACAACGGATCTGAGGGACTACCTTACAAGGAAGAGGAGTGTCCACCAAATCACTCCTCGATGCCACTACAAGCGGCTCATCTCAGCAGTACTTTCTGATTGTCATTGTAGCTTTCAGATAACCAAGCCCTTGATTTTTAGCCGATTGTCAGCAGCTTCAAAGCCAAGAAACGGTGATCCCAGAGGAAGAAGTCGTTCTCTGATGTTGAATACCCTGAGGTAACTGCAAACATGATGGGCCTGAGTTCCACACCAAGCAAGTCTAAAGCGAAACAGCTGGTTGTCAGTTCAGAGGAGTTGGATGTTGATTGATCGATCTCCAGGCTTGAAGGATATTCTGGATGAACCTGAAGGGGTCTACTGAGACACTCGGACCCATACGGGAATGATTTCCTTAGTTGACTACAGCTTATTGGCTAGGGGAGTTCGGTGAAAGACGAGCACTCAGCCATCATCGGATCCCAGTCTTTGAATTCGAGTTCGGAGATAACAACCTTTGCTTATATGATGGGGACTCCAAAGAAGTGGCCAAGTGATTTGAGAAGCAGGCCCAAGTTCAAAAGACGGATTGATGTGATTCGAGCTTAGAAGAATCTATCTACACCCTTAAGCAAATGCTCTCACAACTATTTAAGGAGAAAAAGAAACCAAAAGGCAAAACTCCTTCCAATAATTCCAAAGGCAAAAGAAATGAATGGGAAAGCTCATCTTATGTAAACACTGAAAGTGAAGAGCATTCTAACTCTGGGCCCCCCAAATCTTCATCTGAAGAGGAAGATGACTCAGAAAATAGATCTCGTCATTCCAAAAGGATAAGTGAATTGGTGCAATGCCTTGAATCCATTGCAAACCTAGGTGACCTTCAAGATGTAGGGATAATCTGGCCCTACCAGCGAAATGGGACACGGGTCCCTACCCTCCCAACATCAAGGCACTGACCTCCATACTTTCGACGGTAAAGGGACAATGAACCAGCATATATTCTACTTTAAATTCCAAACTGAGAATGTAGTACCAAACGATGCCATCATGGCTCGTTTGTTTATTGGCACCCTTAAGGGGATCACCTTTGAGTGGTTTATAAAGTTGCCTGCCGGTTCCATCAAGACTTGGGCTCACTTGAAAAACTCTTTTTAGCCCGCTTCTTTAAAGATGACACGGAGGTAGCGATGGCGACTTTCCTTGCTGAAGCAAAACAAAGGAGAGTTTATCAAAGCCTTTGTGGAGAGATTTCAGAGCATGGCACTCCATTATCCATGTGGCATGTCCCAGTCCACACTGATGAAAACACTGCCAAAACTTACAAATCGCACTCCTCGCCTAGATAGAAGTAGCGGAATGCAGCACTTGGAAGTAGTTGGTGCTACAAGGCGAATAGGCGAAGGAAATTGTCGCCAGGGTCAAGGCTGAAGAAAAAGACTGCAACTCAAGACCCGACAAACCAATGTGACACACTCTAGAGTCATCTTCACAACCAAGGAGAAGAGATACTCTGGAAACGGAGGTCAAGTCACCTTCGAAGCTCCAGTCAGTCAGAGGGGGTGGAGTTCTCGACCAAGCACATGCCAATAAAGTATACTCCTTCAAGGATGAGCATGTGGTCTCTTTGTTTAAGTTACTCTAAAAGAGTAACAAATTCAAATTATCAGAGGCCAGACATCCTGAAGAGGCAGGGAAGACAGATGATCCTAGTTACTGTTTATATCACAGAATGTTGGGACACCCCACCGATAATTGCTACATCTTCAGGGATATTCTTCAGGTTCTGATTGATGTAGAGGTACTTAAGCTCCGTCCAGAGCAGAAGAAGGTGACTGCCAACATGATAGCTATATCACCTCTTCAATTCGGCCGGGATCTCCCACTAGCGCCAATCGAAATGGTTCCCATCCCGAGAGGGCAATTAAGAGTGATCAATACTGATCCTCATAACCAGAAGGAGAAGGGCCTTGTTCCTTTTTCTACTCCTCGAGGAGAGACAATATTGGTCCATCATGAGATTGTCAAAATCCAATTGTATATAACTGTCACAAATAGGAAGTCCAAGGTAAAGCTAGAGCATCTTCAGACAATGTAGTGAGTATCTCTACAAAAGAAACTAAAGAAGGTGTCACGTTCCTCACCAGTTCGGGAGAAGAGGAGTCCGCCTTTGCTGCTGACACATGTGCACCTCCTACATTGAAGACTCGATCCGACAAACAGTACTTGAAATAGTATGGTGAGCCAATGGTAAACTTCTCCCCGCCAGCTGAGAAGATAATCGAGCAGTCCACGAAGCCATCCGGAAAAACAGAAGGAGCTTCGCTATTTCAAAGCTCTCTAGAAAGACAATGTGAGACCATTAACTTCCTTCTGTTTCGATGTCTTGGCTCTGCTAGCCAACATCCCTACTCGAATCACTCTTTATGACTCTTAAGGTTTTCTAAGTCTACAAGGGATGCCTTTGAAAAACACCTAGAGGAGGGGTGAATAGGTGTAAATGCTAATCTAATGATCTTTTTAAACAAGTATGTATGTATGATGCAACCGGTCCCTCAAAACAAGAAATTGAAGCCGAATTCCCCGTGAAGGGCTCTAGAACTTCTCCTCTTTGATTCCTCTAGATTATGAGTTGAGACGCGTAATTGATTTCTTGTTGAGATGAGTAAAGACCGAAAAATGCAAGTGAATAAAATGGAAGCAATAATGAAGTGCAAGCAAGAGGTATCACAAGATAAAAATGTAAAGCAATGAAAAATAATAAGGAACCCAATCGCAAACACAAGTAATTTGTTTCGAGGTTCGACCACCGCTCTACGTCCGCCTCCACCACTGTGAAGGATTTTCACTAAATCCGCAAAGGGAATTTACAAGAGGTCTACACAAGATCGGAGTACCAAACTCCCACCAATCCAACCTCTACACAAGAGGGATCTCAACACAAAGAAAATACAAGTAACAAGGTGATAAAAAAAGACCACACACTTCTTTCTTACAACTCCTTATAGAATGGGATTGATTTTTGGCTCAAGAAGTGAAGTGAGAAAATTCAGTTGTAAAGAAAGTAAAGAAAACTTGAAAACCACTGAAAACTTAAACCAAGAATGCACTTAGGAAGTGAGAGCTTTAAAAACTTTTCTTTTCTTTTTGGAACACAAAACAA
Organism: Agave tequilana; assembly: GCA_038442645.1. Taxonomy (NCBI): domain Eukaryota; kingdom Viridiplantae; phylum Streptophyta; class Magnoliopsida; order Asparagales; family Asparagaceae; genus Agave; species Agave tequilana. The sequence goes on from JAVJIF010008811.1 coordinate 22,946, forward strand.
TAGGGATTTTTTTTTGAATTTAACAAGGGACCAATGCCATCTATTTATAGTGATTAGAAGAGATCTAATCATCATATAAACTAGGTTAATAGGTCAGGTAATAGCCTCAGGAAATTTAGAAATAGCTAAAAGATCTGTCAACATCAAATCCAGAAAAAGTTTTCAAGAAACTAGCCGTTGGGGCTGTTGGCGGCTGTCGGTCGACCGGCAGTCTAACTGGCAAACTAGCCATTGGATTCGGTCGACCGGTCGATCGACCGAAGGCTAAATAAAAAACATATCTTTGTTCTGTCGGTCGACTGGCCCGGTCGATCGACAAAACCCGAGATCAAGGGTCAGTCAGTCGGTCGACCGGTCCGGTCGACCGGCAAATGTGCATAAACGTGCACGCCAATGCCACAAGGCCGGCCGACCGATCAGGTATGAACTAGATCCGGTCGACCGCCCGATCGACCGTTGGGCCGAAACAGTTTTATTATGGGAAAAATTTGAACTTTGAAGAATTTTTAAATTATTTTTAAATGGCTAGATGATTAAGTGGCATGCTATAAGGGATGGTATACATGATATAAACTAGATGTAAAAATGTAAAATATTTTGAGTCATGTATATCAATCAAGACATGCACCTAAATCAACTAACCAAAACAAAAACCGTATTTTGAAAAATGAAAAAGTGTGTGTGTTTTCTTGAGCCTACTTATCATAACCTCATACTTTAAGAAACTAGTTTTTACAAAGATTCTAGGTGACTACAAGTTCTTCAAATTAGGGCTTCTCCATATGCAAGCTTGAATCCTTGAGCCCGAATTGAATCAACTTAAGTCAAAAATACTTTCCTTTAGGGAAGAAGAAATCTTGAATCCTTAGAACCCTGAAACACACTTAAACACTAAAATATGATTAGTACAAATAACTATATATGTTTTGTAATCATCAAAACTCAACAACCGGGTGATTGTAACCTTGGGCCAACAATCTCCTCCTTTTTGATGATGACAAAACATATAAGTTATTTTAAAAAATGGGAAAAAATTGGAAAGGAGCTTGGAAGCTCTCCCTCAAAACATGCTATATATATGAATGGCTATATACATAAATGAATAGTAAAAACAAGAACTTGGCATAAATAAAAAGACATAAGAATTCAAAACATATAGTTTCAACAAACAATAACTCAAAACTCAAAAACTCAAAACTCATACCTCAAAACTCAAAACTCATAACTCATAACTCAAAACTCATAACTCAAAAACTCAAACCAATAAACTAACTTATTCTCCCCTTTTTGTCATACATCAAAAAGGGTAGACATTAAAAAAAAAAATTTCATGATTCCATAACACAAACATTTAATTCACCATAAATAAAAGAAAATCTAGTATAGTCTAGTGGTTTTGTAAATATTGAAAATCGGTAGAAACATAGTCAATGTCAATATCACCTTTCTCATAATGATCTCTAAGAAAGTGATACCGAATGTCAATGTGCTTAGTCTTATTATGTTGATTTGCATTTTTAGTCATATGAATAGTACTAGTATTATCACAAAATATCTTAATATGGTCATAATGCAAATCATAGTCAAGAAGAGTATGTTTCATCTAAAGAACTTGTGCACAACAAGCCCTCACCGCAACATACTCCGCCTCGGCAGTTGAGAGGGCTACCGAATTTTATTTCTTGAAAGACCATGAAACAAGACAATTACCAAGAAATTGACATGTTCCACTTGTACTCTTCCTATCCACTCTACAACCCGCATAGTCGGCATCCGAAAAACTCGCCATGGAAAATTGTCCGGTCTTCGGATACCACAAACCCATTTCAATTATGCCCTAGAGGTATCTAATAATGCGTTTTACCACAATCAAATGGGACTCTTTAGGACACGATTGAAATCGAGCACAAAGACATACACAAAACATAATGTCCGGCCTACTAGCCGTTAAATACAACAAGCTACCAATCATGCTACGGTAAAGTTTAATGTCTACATTTGTACCTTGTTCATCCTTATCAAGCTTTGTGGTGGTAGCCATGGGAGTTTTTCTTGTCTTAGCCCCTTCAAGTCCAAATCTTTTGATAAGTTTCTTTGTGTACTTGGCTTGATTGATGAAAATCCCATCCTTCCTTTGCTTGATTTGGAGACCAAGGAAGTAGTTAAGCTCGCCCATCATAGACATCTCAAATTCCTCCTTCATGCATGATTCAAAAGCTTTGCAAAGATTTTCATTAGTAGAACCAAATATGATATCATCAACATATATTTGAACTATAAGTATATCATTATCAACATGTTTGGTAAACAAGGTAGTATCTATTTTTCCTTTATTAAAACCATTAGAAATAAGGAATGAAGAAAGTCTTTCATACCAAGCCTTAGGGGCTTGTTTTAAATTGTCACGCCCCGCTTCCCAAAATACGCGGAAACGGAGTCGCGACGAGAGTCAGCGACGTATATACGCGAGGAAAATATCCCACATATATACGCTAAGCCTAAAGTAACCTGAACAAGTTATAAATCCAAACCAAATCAATCAATAATCACTGCAATATCCCATATAAACATCCACGCATGATATCATATAAAAGCACTGGAATAGAGAGTGAATCTGATATGCATGAATCAAGAAAAATATAGGAATCAAAAATAATAGCAGGAATAAAGAAAGGAAAGAATACCAGAATCAAAAGAGAGAGCGTCCAGTTCCTCGCAAAGCGTACCGTCTTAACGAACACCTGCACAATAGAAACAAAGCGTCCAATATCTGGACGTACGAATCCAGGGTCGTCAAAAAGCGACCTAGTGAGTGTGTGTGTAAAGAGGAGAACTCGTGCATATAAACAATGTGCATAGAATAATAACAAGAATAACTGCAGACATAGGATAACCAAATAATATGATAAACAAGCAACTGAATAACAATAACATGAATAAGAGTGCAGATAAAAGACAAGTAAAACAACTGTAAATAAACAACTGATGTCATGATAACGGGGAACAACTAATGTCTAGATGAGTAACCTAGCAATATCACTAATCTGGTATATAAATCTGGTCATGGTTACAATCATATTCCTATCATAGTATACATATACACAGTCAAGTGATTATAGTCAGTCACAATACATTATAACAGTTCATTATCATTTATTATGTTAGCGAACACCAATTGCCACCTGTAATAGACGCATCCCATACTACGCCTACTACACGTGTTAATCGATATCCTAAATTAATTGAAATTAACAGAAGAGACATTGTCTATGCTTTAGGTGGGTCCCGTACATACCCGGGACCATGGCCTCAGTTTCTTGGCGCTGAATCAGGCCGTACCGCTAGGTACTCAATAACAGTAACAGTAATCTCACTGTATGAACAGTGGAACAATAACAGTTCAGATGGGATATCAGTCATCCCCCAGGAACCCTGCAGTGGAACCCTCAGTCGGCTACGCAACCTGTATCCTACGTCCACCCAAAATACAGATGTTGTCTCCTCCATCAATTTCCCCAATCCCGGTGTAAGTTGTTCAATTACTTTATTATTGAATTTAGTGAAAACAATTAATACTCATGTTACCTATAACACTGGGACGATGCGGTGACAGTAACGATAACAGTATAGTAACAGTCAATCAGTAATCGTATACACGGTGAACAATATCAGTAACAGTGAACGGTAACAGTAACCGTGTATATGATGAACAATGGGACTGTACAGGGTGTTACGGTCAAACAATCTTGTCCCAGTAACTTTCAGTAATATGAATTTATACAGTAACAGTCCTGCACCTCTAATCATTATACAATCTCATATTAAACTGATCAAGATCACATCCACTGATATAATGTCTATAACTAATCTGTCAACTCATAATCTCAAAAGCTATCCTCAATAACCTCAAACATCAAACCTTATTAAGGTAATCTGGTACAGTAATCACAAGTCCAATAAAGCAATAATCAATTCTCTCATCCTAACGATCAATTCTGATCCTACCAATAACGAAGATCAAAATGTAACTGCTCTCAAACTCTGATCCTCAAGTCATCAATATATTCAAATCTGAATAACTGAAATAATACATGTCCTGATACATATAATCAAATCCTATATTTCAATCCGATCAAGATTATCGCACACTCTCACTCTATTAAGGTCAATCACAGGATCCCAAAGTCAAGTAACATATCAGATATATATCTAAGATCTATCAGGTCAGGTCAATTCAATCAATACCTATTCCTCAAAACCAAATCGACCAAACTATAGCCAAGATCATAACTAAAGGGTAAAGTCCTCAATCTATAAGAAATCTAGAAATAGTCAGAACTAGAATTAGTCGACTAGGGTAGGAAGCAAGTCACTAGCATACCTGTGTGTGTGCATGATCAAGTCATTTTAACAATTTCCTAAAATACACAAAATGGTACATGTTACACTTGTTATCATCAAAATATGTCATCCGACAATATGACTGAAATTCCCTTTACATAGTATATGAATCTCTAACCTCAATCAAGGATCCATCATGCTCAAGATCAATGCATATCTATATTTTAGAATTTATCACAGCTATACCGGTTGCAAGGTCAAGTCCAGTCTACAGTATATCAATACTAGGCCTAAACTAACAACGGCGATCAACCAACACATGAAATGACACTGATACAAGTTCCTATCAACTATGTAAATAAAATGAACAATCATAGATGTCTCATGAAGCGGTACAAGTAATCGAACTGGTAAAATATAATAGAAAATCACATGAAATAATAACATTAATATGTACACGCATACCAATAACGGTAAACAAGGAAATACATAAGAACGAACACTCACATGAAATGACGCAGTTTCAGAACCGAATCGCCGTCTGGTCTTCGCTACACGAACCGATGCTGATCTACAGATCACCCCATAGATCGGTCTTCGAATCGCCTATGTATCGGGTCCACAATGAGCACGAATCCGGATCGGGTCCGGGTCCCCTGCAACGGTCCGGATCTCTCGTTACCGAGTTCGGATCGTCCAAGCGAGTCCGAAACGCTGTAACACGTAACCAACACATGCAAATAAATATAAATATACATTTAACACCCCCTCCCCCATGCACACCGACACATACGTATACCCCCACGTACATACGTATATACGGGTATACACAAACACACACAGATAGAGAGAGAGAGAGAGATGCAAGAACTGGGCATTTTTCATTTGATAGTGTTTCTCTATCGTGAGTGACAATAAATATGCAAAAAGCAGAAGAAACAAATTAGTAGAGAACATTTTCAAGAAATAATAAAGATTATGCTTCCTCGTTCATTATCATGGCCTCATTATAGATATGGCAAAATTTGGTTACATTTTCTTCTCCTATTTTCTATAGCAAATGGGACACAAATGAAATAGCATGCATGCAATCAGCCAAAACCAAATCTGTTTTATTTCTATGTAAAGCTTTGGATGAATCATGCAGCCACTATACAGACAGAAGACTCTGAACGAGTAAAAAGTAACTTAAAATTGTTTCAACTAATTTAACTTGAAAACTAAAAGTACGATTCCCATTCTTTCTCAAAGTTGAAGATTCCAGCAAGCATCACATGCAAAGTCATTGTTTTTTTTTTTTTTAAACACATGTGGCTAACTGAAAAAAAACAATTTTGCAACTTTAAAATAACATCTTAAAATAATGTGTTCACGTTATGGATTAAAAAAGATATAAAAAATACATTAACTGAGCTGGACTGAATTTCAAAATAACTGTAAAACTATCCAAAATCCAATTCTCGATCATCTGTTCTCACATCTAACATGCCAGCATCTGCAATAGCTCCACCACTAGATATAGCATCATCCATTGTCATAGCAAGAGCTTGTTCTAATAAGGCACTCTCATCATTCGTTAAATCATGTCTTTCTCACCAGCCGCAACAACTGAACTAGCAACAGGTTCGGCCATTGTTGCAAGGGGATCGGCCTGGTGCTGGTGGGTGGTGCACAACAGGCCAACCATGGGGGAAATCTCATGGTGAAAGGCTAGGAGATGGTCCGGGTTCTCGCGGGCACTCGGGGAGACCGGGGGAGATGGCCATGGTTGTACGGGGTGCTCTCGAGGTGGCTCACCACTCCGGCAGGAGGTGGGAGATGCCACGCAAGGTCGAGAGGGTGACGGCCATGGAAGGGACTGGATTTGGAGGCCGCGGCTCGCCGTGAGGAGGAGGAGGGGTATGGGGTGACTCGGCATGGGTGTGTATGGCCAAAGACGGCGGCAGTGGGGGCATGAAGGTGGAGATTTAGTTTAGAATTAGATTTGATAGTTAAGATTAGATTAGGATATAGGATTAGGTTGGGATTTGATTTTGTAGTTAGGATTTGGATTATATGGAGAGATAGATAATTGGGTTTGGGTTTAAGAGTATTGGGTAATGAAAACGGGTTTGGATACGGGTAATGGTAATGGGTATAGGATAAAGGGTATTGGGCTAACGGGTAGGATTAGGAATCAATAAAAGAGGAACAATAATAATAATAACAACACACACACACACACACACACACACACACACACACACACACACACACACACACACACACAATATATATATATATAATAACAATAACACTACTAATAATAATAAAAATTAAGTACAGTAAAAATAAATACTAAAAAAAATAGAAATACAGTATTATTTCTTAAGGATATTACATAAACCATAAAGAGCTTTGTCTAGTTTGAAAACAAAATTCGGATGTGTAGGATCAACAAACCCGGAGGGTTGTTCAACATACACCTCCTCTCAATAAATCCATTTAAGAAAGCACTTTTTACATCTATTAAAAAAGTTTAAAATCTTTATATGAAGCAAATGCAAGTCTCATCCGTATAGTTTCAAGCCGTGCTACGGGTGCAAAAGTTTCCTCAAAATTGATACCTTCGACTTGAGTGTAACCTTGGGTCACTAACCTAGCTTTATTCCTAACAATATTTCCCGACTCATCCAACTTGTTCTTAAAGATCCACTTAGTACCAATTGTTGGTCTATCATGGGGCCTAGGAACAAGATATCAAACTTGGCTGCGCTCGAATTGATTGAGCTCCTCTTACATGGCAAGCAACCAATATGAGTCGCTCTCGGCTTCGAGGATGTTCTTTGGTTCAAAATGAGAAATAAATGCATAGTGCCCACAAAATCATGAAGTTTAGAGCGAGTAGTTACCCTTTTGATACTTCACCTATAACATGATCCTTGGGATGATGTGGATTGAAACTCCAATCTTTTGGAAGTGGTTGAGTAGTCTCTACTTCAACTTCTTGAACTTCATTTTCTTCATCATCCTTTGGCATGTCTTCAAGAGTAGGTGAGTCCTTCAAAGAAAATTTCTCCATGTCTTCATTTAGGGAATCTATTTTTACAACATTCTCAACAAACACATTAGATTCTTCAAACTTTACATGTATAGATTCTTCAATAGTCAAGGATGACTTATTGAAAACTCTATAAGCTTTACTAGTGTTAGAGTCACCAACAAAAATGGCTTCATATGATTTTGCATCAAATTAACCTAAATTATCTTTAGTATTCAAAACAAAACATTTACAACTAAAAACTTTAAAGTATGAAACATTTGGTTTTCTTGAAAAATAAATCTCAAAAGATGTTTTAGAAGTGTTTTTGCATAAGAAAACCCTATTTGATATGTAGCAAGATGTGTTAACAGTCTCGGCCCATAGATAATAAGGGAGACCGTACTCATTTATCATTGTCCTAGCCATCTCTTATAATGTACGATTTTTCCTCTCAACGACTCCATTTTGTTGTGGAGTTCTAAGACAAGATAGTTCATGCTTAATTCCATGTTCTTCACAAAAAGTGCTAAAGGGTTGGTTATTGAATTCACCACCTCTATCATTTCTTATTCTTAAAATAGAAGAATCTTTTTCCTTTTCAACTCTTTTCTTAAAGGCTTGAAAATATGAAAAGGCTTAATTTTTGTGTTCTAAAAAGAAAACCCAAGTAAAGCGAGAGAAATCATCAACTAAAACGAAAGTAAAACGATTCCCACTTAGACTTTTGGTTTGAGTAGGACCAAATAAATCCATATGGATCAACTCCAAAGGTCGTGATGTCATGATATCCTTGATTAATTTGAAAGAGGACTTAGTTTGTTTCCCAAGTTGGCACGCATCGCAAATGCGATCCTTTTCAAATTTCAAGTAAGGAATACCTTTCACCATTTCCTTGTTGTTTAATCTAGATAGATGGTCAAAAGAAATGTGGCCTAATCTCCTATGCCACAACCAAGAGTCATCATCAAGGGCTTTCAAACAAGTAGCATTGCATAGCATATTAGACATGTCAATCATGTATATATTGTTTTCACGAAATCTGGAAAATATACATGTATTGGATTGTCTATCAATAACACTACATACTAGGTCATCAAAAATAACATTAAAACCTTTATCACAAAGTTGACTCACACTCAAGAGATTATGCTTGAGGCCATCAACTAAAACAACATTTTCTATTAAAGGAGATGTACCAAGTTTAACATTACCAATACCAATAATTTTTCCTTTGGCGTCATCTCCGAAGGTGACGGTGCCACCTTTATGGTATCTTGATAGGGTTCGAAGTTGTTGATATCCCAAGTCATGTATCTTGAGCAACCACTATCAAGATACCACAACTCCTTACGTCGTTGGGCTTTGGAATGTACCTACATCATTTAACAAATTTGTTGACTTTGGTACCCAAACTTTATTGGGTCCTTGAATGTTAGTATTTCGAACCCAAACATGATTATGCGATGTTTTAATTCTATCATAGCAAAATTTAACCAAATGACCTTTACGGCCACAATATGTGCATGAAAAAACTTTACCATACATGAATGCATGATGAGTGTGTGGAGTGTGGGCATGTTTAGGGTGCTTGACATGATGTAAAGGTTGTGATTTATGAACATGAGTATGAGTAGCATGTGAATGTTTCTTAGGGACATGTTTCTTAAGAAACATAGCCTCTAGTCTAGTTTTATCAAATTCACATTTCTTCAAAACTACTCCTAATGAATCAATTTTCTTCTTTAGCAAAGAAATCTCATTTTCATCAATTTGTGAAAATTTACCTTTGCAAGAAATCTTATAGTCATCAAAATCCTTTTGAGTAGAAGAGAGAGTTGAAAACAATTCATCTTTTTTTTTGTGAGAATGAAAACTTTGTGGATGAGTGATTCATTTTTCTTTTTCATTTTCAAGTATTTCTTTTTGAGAAAATCATAGTTATGAGAGAGTTCTTCAAAAGCTTCTCCTACTTCATCTATAGATAGTTCACAATCAATAGATGTATCGGGAGTTACCTTGCTTGTGCTTTCATTTACCATGAAGCACATGTTGGCGGTGTCGACTTCCTCATCGGATTCACTCTCCGAATCCCAAGTAGCCTTTAAAGCTTTCTTTTTGTAAGGCTTCTTGGAGGTGGAGGGTTTGCCTTTGTTTTCCGGACATTCCGCAACAATGTAACCCGGCTTCCAGCAATTAAAGCAAATGATTTTCTTCTCTTCTTTACCTTACCATCTCCTTCTATTTTGGAACTTTGCCTTGTTGTACATTCTCCGAACGTTCTTTATAAGAAGAGAAAGATCTTCATCATCCTCTTCTTCATCATCCTCGTCGGAGTAGGTGGAAGAACTCTTGAAGGCAATAGCTTTCTTCTTGGGAGGAGCCATCTCTTCTCTTGCTTTTCTTTCCATCTCATGGGTCTTGAGATTCCCAATGAGACCGATAAGCTCCATTTCTTCCTTGTCATTGAGTTCCTTCAAAGTTTTGGCTTTGACTTCCAAGATGGAGGGAGCGCATGGATGATCTTTCTCACTTTTTGGTCGTTGTCAATGCCGTTACCTAAAGAAGAAAGTCCATTAGTAATCTTTGTAAACTTAGTAACCATATCATCTATGATTTCATTCTCTTGCATAGAAAAGTTTTCATATTGGGAACGAAGAAGGTCGATCTTGCCCTCTTTACTTGTGAGGTTCCCTCATGAGTGACAAGTAAGTGAGTCCAAATCTCATGTGCGGATTTACAATGAATGACTCTAGAAATATCATCGCCATTAAGAGCTTGAAGCAAGGCATAGTGTGCCCTAGAATTAGCGTCAAACTCTTTTGTGGTAATATCGGACCAAGTGTCCTCATCACCAAGGGGTGCACTAAAAGGTTTGGTCACCGCCTTTGCAACCCAGCTCCCTAAGGATTGCAAAAACACGGTCATCTTAACCTTTCATATGGGAAAGTTAAGGCCATCAAACTTGGGTGGGGTCTTAATTCCTTCGACCATTTTTACTAAGTGTATGAGGATGAAAAATGAATAGAGTGATTAGCAATATAGGATCTCTCTAAGGTTGTTAAGCCAAGAGCCTAGAGACCAAAGCTCTGATACCAATTGAAAAATACCTAGAGGGGGTGAATAGGTGTAAATGCTAATCTAATGATCTTTTTAAACAAGTATGTATGTATGATGCAACCGGTCCCTCAAAACAAGAAATTGAAGCCAAATTCCACATGAAGGGCTCTAGAACTTCTCCTCTTTTATTCCTCTAGATTATGAGTTGAGGCGCATAATTGCTTTCTTGTTGAGATGAGTAAAGACCGAAAAATGCAAGTGAATGAAATGAAAGCAATAATGAAGTACAAGCAAGATGTATCACAAGATAAAAATGTAAAGCAATGAAAAACAATAAGGAAACCAATCGTAAACACAAGTAATTTGTTTCGAGGTTCGAGTCACCGCTCTACGTCCCCGCCTCCACCACCGTGAAGGATTTTCACTAAATCCGCAAAGGGAATTTACAAGAGGTCTATACAAGACCGGAGTACCAAACTCCCACCAATCCAACCTCTACACAAGAGGGATCTCAACACAAAGAAAATACAAGTAACAAGGTGATCAAAAAAGACCACACACTTCTCTCTTACAACTCTTTATAGAATGGGATTGATTTTTGGCTCAAGAAGTGAAGTGAGAAAATTCAGTTGTAAAGAAAGTAAAGATTACTTGAAAACCACTGAAAAACTTAAACCAAGAATGCACTTAGGAAGTGAGAGCTTTGAAAATTTTTCTTTCTTTTTGGAACACAAAACAATAGGGATTTTTCTTGAATTTAACAAGGGACCAATGTCATCTATTTATAGGGATTAGAAGAAATCTAATCATCATATAAACTAGATTAATAGGTCAGGTAATAGCCTCAGGAAATTCAGAAATAGCTGAAAGATCTGTTAACATCAAATCCAGAAAACAATTTTCAAGAAACTAGCCGTTGGGGCTGTTGGCGGCTGTTGGTCGACCGGCCCGGTCGACCGGCAGTCTAGCCGTTGGACTCGGTCGACCGGTCAGTCGACCGGAGGCTAAATAAAAAACATATCTTTGTTCTGTCGGTCAACTGGCCTGGTCGACCGACAAAACCCGAGAGCAAGGGTCAGTCAGCCGGTCGACCGGTCCGGTCGATCGGCAGACGTGCACAACGTGCACGCCAATGCCATAAGGCCCGGTCGACCGGTGCGGTCGATCGATCAGGCCTGAACTAGATCCGGTCGACTGCCCGGTCGACCGTTGGGCCTGAAACAGTTTTATTATGGGAAAAATTTTGAACTTGAAGAATTTTTAAATTATTTTTAAATGGCTAGATGATTAAGTGGCATGCTATAAGTGATGGTCTACATGATATAAACTAGATGTAAAAATATAAAATATTTTGAGTCATGTATATCAATCAAGACATGCACCTAAATAAACTAACCAAAACAAAAATCATATTTTGAAAAATGAAAAAGTGTGTGTGTGTTTTCTTGAGCCAACTTATCATAACCTCATACTTTAACAAACTAGTTCTTACAAAGATTCTAGGTGACTACAAGTTCTTCAAATTAGGGCTTCTCCATATGCAATCTTGAATCCTTGAACCCGAATTGAATCAACTTGAGTCAAAAATACCTTCCTTTAGGGAAGAAGAAATCTTGAATACTTAGAACCCTGAAACACACTTAAACACTAAAATATGATTAGTAAAAATAACTATATATGTTTTGTAATCATCAAAACTCAACAACCGGGTGATTGTAACCTTGGACCAACAGCCTTAAGAGAAGCATTAGCAGATGTAGATGTTTTCGTAACCCAGATTCCTGCTATGTGCGGAAAGGAAGATGGCAGACATTATCACCATATCTCGAAATAGTTTTCCTGCATCACTTTTATCCCAGAAGACATGCAGGTTAAAGAAAACCAAGATAGGCCCTTGTATTACACAGGGTATATCGGATCATCTGAAGTGAGTCATATTCAGGCTGATCCTGGATCCGCATTGAGCATTATGTCTTGCAGGGTCATGAGCATTTGAGAATTCCCACCCACCGATTAAGCACTACTTAGACAATCATCTATGACTTTAACGCTAATAGTACACGCCCGATGGGAAAAATCAAACTCAGATATCAAATCGGGGACCTGAGATCCAAGGTGACATGTTATGTCATTGACGCTGATACCTCGTACAACTTGTTGCTGGGACGACACTGGATTTATCGCTACTCAATCGTCCCATCCACTCTTCATCAAGTGATGAAATATGATAGAGCCAAACCTGCACACAAAAAAATACAGAAGTTTAAAATAGTACTAGGTCCTCAATGCTACCGTGTAACCTAGGGCTAACGAGTCATGATCCATAGGGAGAGACTGCGATAGAAGCAATTAAGTAAGTTCTTTCTTTTAAATTACAAAACTGGTTTAAAAAACTTCTTTATTTTAAAAGAAAAAGAAAATGAAAATAGTTAAATTAAGTTAAGTTAAAGGAATATCCAAGGGAAAGAAGAAAATGATTTTGGTGTTTTGATTATTAAGTTAAAAAAGAAAGAAAAAAAACAAAAAAAGAAAAAAATACCTTGGACTAATTAAAGGAAAGCAAGCGGTCAATTAAGTTGTGTAACGATAGAAAAAAGTGGGATAGTTCCATTGGTTGTCACTCTCAATATAACTATCTTTAAGGAAGATTATATCTAGTGCCATTCTAAAGATAATTCTTCCTCTCTTATCTGTCATGAAACTCTCACTAATCCAAGCTATAAAGAAGGCATGATTAAAAAGAAAGCAAAAAGGAAGCAAATAAATGCAAATAAAGTATTTGAAGCTAGAAAATAAAAAGAGCTAAATTGAAAAGAACAGAAGAACCTTTATTGAAGCTGTCACCATCAATTACAAGCACTCTGTCTTCTCTTTATAATTTTTCTCTCAAATTGAAGACCACAATGAACAAAAAAGAATTCTAACCTTAAAACTCCCCTTCAGAGTTGTGCTGAGAAGATGTGATCTCTTTCTCCTATGCTCTGCCTCTCTATTTATAGTAGAAGTAGTGGAGACTCCTAGTAGAAGTTGTGCACCCATCTTGAGATATATCTTCTGAACTTAAATTTGAACTCTGAATATTAAGATAATATCCTTTCTCTTGACTTAGGGAGCAAGTTATTTCTGAATTTGAATCCTCTTCTTATCTCCAAACTTGATTTGATTTATCCAAAATTTTATGTTAAAGTTTAATTCTGAATTGGTCTGTAGCTAGTTGGCATATTGATTGCTGAATATGACCAATCAAATGATATAATTAGAAACAGTAATCAATATAAGAATTGAAGCCATTTAAGTTTTCTTTCTGGATCACTTGAAGCATCAGTTTTTAGTTTCAGAAGCAAAAGTTATGATTAAAATACGAAAATGTACTCAGTCTGAATCCGATTCTAAATTGATTTAGAACTCTTAATTTACTTGGATTTCCTCCTTATCTCTAAATATGATTGATTCATCTCATCTATTGATTTTCTCTCTATCCATTTATCCTCTTAGATTTTTCATTTTGCTCTGGGTTTGATGTTCTAACCCTTTATCCTCAGTGAAACCGATAGGCTCTTCTTTAAATCCGTTTTTCCTTTGAATTTTGATGATCATATCTCATTGATATGCCCGATCTTCAAATAAGATTACTTATAGAACCTTGGATTTGAATCAATCCCCATTGATTTAAACTTTTGGATTTAGTTGGATAGGATTTGCGCTTATCTTCTCTCTATCATATCCTGCAGGAATTTAGGCATTAAGACAAGTGAGTTGTAGGAATTATTACAGAATAAATGTAGAAATGTAGTAATATTTATGCAATATATGTGTCCAAACACATCCCCACACCTATCCTTTGCTCATCCTCGAGCAAAACAAAGAGATAAGAAAAACTAACCTAACTCACTTTCGTAGGAATCATGGTTGCACTTAGCACGTGCGACAAGCCATTAAATCTCTAGGTACCCTAGAGGAAGAGTTTTGTCTCGTAAGGATTTTTCAGTGGATTGCACCCACAAAATTCAAGAAAAACAAAGTATTAGCATTTTGAAAACGTATTTTGAAGGAAAAAAATTGAAGTATTAATGTAAAAATTTAAGTAATCTATAAATCATAAGATTATCAAAACTTAGTCATTTTTAAACTTAGTTTTTTAACTAAAAACTTATTTTTAATCAAGGTAAGATTAAAATTGTATTTCTCATCTAGTTAATTATTTTATCCTAAGTCATATGCACCTTGTGACTGTGAAAATTTGACTCAGAATTCTTTAACTCTAACTCTTATATCAAATTTATTATTATTTATTTTTCATTTATGGCGGTAATATCCTTAGCTCTATTAGCTTTCTAATTCGCCCATGTAATGAACTTTAGCCGGTGACTCCCAAACCGGACAGTTTTAGGGCACCGGGTGAGAAAACACCCAAGGACTTAGGACTCGAGCAAACAAAGCCACATAACTAAGAATTTTTATTTATATGAACCACTTTTAGGCGTGAATATTTATGCTTTATAAGGCATAAATACCCAGCTTAATCAGAGAATTTTTTATATAATATTATATATATTTTTTATAAGTCAAAGAATCTTTGTTTTAGAACCCTAAGTGTGTAAGTGTATAAAATATGCATATTTCATCAAGGTAAAATTCAAGATTAAATTACCTTTTCAATCTTTCTTCTAAACCTCAAAATCAACAAATAATTTTATTTTGATCAAATATAAGAAATCCTAATTATGATCCTCTTATTCCTTAAAATTAACTTAATTTCTTACAAAAATAAGTCAAAGTATTATTTTTCTTTTCAAAAAGTTTTAAAGAAAGAATTTTGTTTAATATCTATTGGTAAAAACTAAGTTAGTATATTAGTAAACCCTCCCCCACACCTAACTCATGCATTGTCCTCAATGTATGAATGAAATGCAATAATACATGAAAAAGGTGAAAGGGAAGGAAAATTATCACCTCAAGGTGGTGGTTCCGGTGGTGGTCTCATTGGGCCAAGTGTTTCTGCCCAATTTAGATATTATGGATTGTCATGGAACCTACCTTTCATGACCTCTTCCCTATTAATATTTTTATATTCTCTAATATGAATAGGATCATGCAAGATCCTAGCATGAAATTTTTTCCGGTTATATGACCAATCTTGGGATATCATCATGAAGTCATATTGATTTAAACCTTGATCTAACAATAGAATATAGTTTTGTGAAATGAATGATTTGGTTCAACAATAAACAGAATAGGAACCGATACTGAGTCGGGAATAAAACTCAAAAGTTTAGGTTCAAAAGTCGAAGTTGGTTCATGAGTTTGGTCCAAATTATAGAATTTAACTTCACATTCATTTTCCAACAATGAAATGTGACTATCCAAAATAGGTGGTTCATGTTCAAACTCTATAGGGATAGGAATCAGTGTTGGCTTCGGAATTGGGTCCAAATCGGGTAAGGATACCGAAGTCAACATAGATTCAAAAAGTAAAACTGAATCACAACATTGAGAATCCATGTCACATTTATCTTCAAGTTCAATCTTATTAAAATGAAAACTTCCCAATTTGTCAATGGGTTAGTATTAATCAAGTTCAAAATTTTGTGGTGAAATTAAATCTTGATTAAAATCTTCAAGATAGCATGATTCTTCATCAATATAGCTAGAAGAATCAAGAATGGTCAAAAATGTGTGAGGCAGATTTTTCTCACTTTTATCATTAATTGTATTGACCAAATGACTCACTTTTACTTCTAGTATAGTAATGATTGGGTAACATTATTTTCGGACTGAATTAGGTCTTTCATACTCTTTTTTAAGTCAATATGTTCTTCTTGTTGTGGTTGGACTTGAAAATTAGAGTAAGGATCTTGGATTTGGGAATTGTTTGGGAGAATTGAGTCCGCTATGATTTGTACTTGTCGTGTGGACTCAAGAAAGGCTTCAAAACTCTTTTCTAAAGAAGATTTTTCTTCTATAGGTTGGTCTTGGTATGGAGTAAATGAAGTTGTTTGTTGGTAAGGTTATTGATAGTAAGACCCGGGGGATTGTATCCCCACTGACTCTGTGAAGAGTGGTGATGATTATCCCATTCTTGTTCATAATACTGGAATTAGGGCATATATTGATTCAGATAAGACCAATCTGGCATACTTGGTTAGTTAAAGTTATGTAATACTGAGTTGGTAATATCTAAATTGAAAGAGGTTGGGGTGAAATATGAATTTGAGTTATAATCAGAATAATTGTAATTATAATATATTTTCACAAGAATAAACAAAAACAAATAAATAAACAAATAATAAACAAAGAAAAATCTAGCCTATGTTAGGGTAGACCTTAGACCTAGACGACTCCTAACTGTTGATTATCCACAGGAGGTATATTGCAGAATCTAACCACAAGTTAATCAGTTAGGTAGGGGCAAGACTAGTGGAAAGTATCCGTGCTTGAGCAACGGGTCTAATTATACCAAACCTCCAGCTTTCAAGGTTTTGCCTCTCAATCCCCAACCTTTGACACCGATTTGGCAAGAGCCAACTTCTAACAACTTCCCCCTTAGGTCAATCCCTATTTGAGTTCGAGATGTCTCTAGGACTAACGTCTACATAATTTTAAGTTAGGCTGGGTTAGTTAGTGAGGAAATGGTTTTTAGGTTAAGGAAGGGTAATGACTTCCCACCTTATCCTGTTTAAGGATATGCCCTTAAATCATTTTAGTGCTCGTGTGCAAGTATATAGCAAAAATAACATCTAAGCAATATAACATACAAGTGTGTTTCCTAAGCTATATATAACGTAGACGTACCTTTTTCTCCAGCATTCTTCAACAGTAATGTAAAATGTTAACAAAATTAGATATATGCCCTAGAATGTAAAGTCTAAACCATTTTTAGCATTTAACAATCACCAAGTTACTATTGATTTAAAATTAGTATATACAGTGATCTAAATCCGAAAACTAATAGTTGCAGAGCGTAAAACTTTGGATTTTAATCAACTTGCAAGAAAGAAAGTCAGTAGTCCCTCCACAATTGTCGCGTAAATGCAGCTTTTGCTGCGTTTTCGTGGCAGTATTGTGGTGCCCTGATCTCTGCTTTCTAAAGCAGAAGCTCAGGATAGTAATATATCCACTGCTGCTGTTATTTTTCAGAATCCTACCCCTCTACACAAAAATAGAGAAGAAAAAAAAGTTAAATCATTAGATTAAATCAAAAAGAAAAGAAACTTACCGTCCCTCCCTGGCAACGAAGCCAAAATTTTGATCGAGCCAAACCTGCACACAGAAAAATATAGAAGTTTAAAACAGTGTTTGGTCCTCAATGCTACCGTGTAGCCTATTGCTAACGGGTCGTGATCCACAGGAGGGATTGCAATGGAAGCAATTAAGTAAGTTCTTTCTTTTAATTTACAAAATCGGTTTAAAATTTTTCTTTGTTTTTAAAAGAAAAAGAAAATGAAAATAGTTAAAACTAAGTTAAGGGAAATCCAAGGGAAAGAAGAAGATGATTTTGTTGTTTTGATTATTAAGTTAAAAAGAAAGAAAGTAAACAAGAACAGAAAAAATATACCTTTGAGTAATTAAAGGAAAGCAAGCAGTCAATTAACTTAAGTAACGACAAAGAGAAGTGGGATAGTTTCATTGGCTGTCACTCTTAATATAACTATCCTTAAGATTATATCTAGTGTCACTCTAAAGATAATTTTTTCTCTCTTATCTATCATGAAACTCTCTTTAATTCAAGTATAGAGAAGGCATGATTAAAAAAAGCATAAAAGAAGTAAATAAAAGCAAATAAAGAATTTAAATCAAGTAAAATAAAAAGAGCTAAATTGAAAAGAACAGAAAAATCTTTATTGAAGTTGTCACCATCAATTACAAGCACTCTGTCTTTTTTTATAATTTTTTCTCTCAGATTGAAAACTATAATGAATAAAGAAGAATTTTAACCCTAAAACTCCCCTCCAGAGTTATGCTGAGGAGATGTGATCTTTTTTTCCTATGCTTTGCCTCTCTATTTATAGTGGAAGTAGTGGATAGACTCCTAGTAGAAGTTGTGCACTCATCATGAGATATATCTTCAGAAATTTAATTTGAACTTTGGATATTAAGATATATCCTTGTTGGCCCAGAGGCCATCCACTCTCGTTTTGGTGATGATTAACTCATGTAGTTATGTGTACTAATAATCTTGTGATTTTAGTTTCAGATCATTAATCAAGTTATTAGTTGGTGATTAGCTTCAACAAGAGAGTTTGGAAGCTTTCACATAGTGATTCAAGAGCCCGAGCGACAAGATCATATATAACACTCGTTGGAGTCAAGCTCGGTGGATCACGAAGTTTTGAATCGAGTCGGCTTGGAGACGGCGCTCTACAAGAAGACATCGGTACCATAGTTTAGTTTTGTGTTTAGATCCAAATTGTAAAGATTAGAATAATATGATATGCTCAAGTTCACAACACACACGTTTCATGTTTGAATATTGGTTTTCGGTTTTTCCGTTTTTGGTTTAACCGATCTTGGTTTCATGAATAGATAGATCAAAACAAGTTTACATGGTTTAATGTATATAAGATTTGTTCTATATACATGCATGCTTCAACTTCTTAGAAAAACTTAGTTTTGATTTACTTATTCATGTGTTTTATATTTTGGTATTTTTAACAAAACATATTTGGAATTAAAGTCAAAAACATGGATATAGATATATATATATATATATTATATATATATATATATATATATATATATATATATATATATATATATATATATATATATATATATATATATATATATGTTTCATGTATATAGGATTATATCCATATACATCATGCCTAAATGTTGTTTAATACCATGTTTTTGTATTTGGATGAGTTTTGGACAAAGTGTATTTCCTATTCAAAAATCTAAGTTTAGAAAATACAGTTTTTTATTTTTGGTAAAAATGTTAAAACACAAAAATGGTTTCATATGTTTGTTATTTGTGATGAAATTTTTATCACAAGTTTATATTTCAAAATAAAATGATAAAACTATTTTTGTGTATTTTTAGAAGATTTATGAGAATTTTTAGGATTAAAAATTACTTGTTTTCTGACCAGGACTACTGCTGCCAGGCTAGGTCGGTCGACCGGACGGTCGACCGGACCAAGTAGCCGGTCGACCGTAAAGGTCGACCGACGTGCACGGATACGTGCACGCTGGCTGCCCCATTAGCCGAACGACCGCACGGTCGACCGACTGAGAGCAGGTTGTTCTCTGTTTGTTCACGGTCGACTGAGCGGTCGACCGGCTAGAGAGCCGTTGCTCTCTGGTTCTGGGGACGGTCGACCGCCCGGTCGACCGGTAGCTGCCAGCGGTCAAATATGACCGTTGGACGGTCAACCGACCGGTCGACCGCTAGGTCATTTTTGGCTGATTCAGCTGCCAACGGCTATAATTTTTTGGGAACTATAAATACCCCATTGGAAAGAGGTTTTCTCTAAGATTTTTTGTGCTAATTTTTCCTGACTCTCTAGTGTTTTCACAGAAATCAAAAGAAGTTTTTGGGCTTTAAATTGAACAATCTATTTGGTATTTTTGCTAGGGTTTGGAAAATCAAGAAAGGGTTTTTGGGAAAAGTGTTTGATTCAATTTCTTCATCTTGGTTTCTAGTTTTTCCCAAAGATTTTTCTTTAAGTTTTTGATTTCTATTCCTTTGGTTTTCTCCACACTTAAGCTACATCTACTATCTCATTCTATAGGATCTTTGTGTGGGAAAAGAGATTGTTTGTGGTTGTTTGTTAGACCACCAAGTTGTAAACCCAATTCTTGCTTGGCTTTGTGCCTTTGGGTTGTATCCCTCAAGTTGTGAGGTGATCCTTGTGTAGCTTTGTGTTAATCCCTCAAGTTGTGAGGTGATTGTTTGTTGGCTTGGAGTTGTGCCTCAAGGAGGAGGTTGTGTTTGTAAGGAGAAGAGTAGGGTACTCCTTGTAATTGTTATTGCCCCAAATCCTCGGTGGATGTTCCCTTTGTGGGAGTCCTTTGTGGACAAGCTAGTGGACTTAAAATCCTTCTAGGTAAAGGCGGGGATGTAGAGCTGGGTACTCGAACCTCGAAACATATCTTGTTGTTTGCGCTTGATCCCTTGGCTCTTACTCTCTCTATATTGTGCCTTGCATCTATTCATATTGTTCATTCATAATTATTTGCTTGGCTTGTTTGAGTGTGCATCTCTTATTAATTGCAATTAGTTTTTAAATTCCGCATTAAGTTCATTATGTTAGCATTATCACCTATTCACCCCCTCTAGGTGATTTCAATTGGTATCAGAGCCTCCGCTCCTGATATTTAGGTTTAACCACTAGGAGTGAGATCTTGGTTTGCTAATCTTCATTTGCATTTTTCATTTGCACACATTTAGTTTGCACTCATGGATAGCCCTCCTATGTTTGATTTTTCTAGACATGATCTTTGGAAGGCCAAGATGAGTAGTCATTTAAAAAGCCTAGGACATCTAGTTTATCAAGCCACTACTATAGAATCCTTCCCAAATGCTAGCAAGCATAGAAAGGCCAATGCATTAGCACTCAAGACACTTAGAGCATCTCTTAATGAAGATCTTTTACATGTGTTTGATCATTATGATTCAGCTTTTGCAGTTTGGAGCATATTGACTTCTCCCGAGCTACCAAGGATTATCAACAAGTTGAGGAGATCTAGGAGAGACAAGTCCGACGAGCATTGCCTCATGATCCAAGGGAAAGACTCCCTTGAGGTACAATCGGATTCTCAACTAGATGATAGCTCTAGTTCATATTGCTATGGGTGTTTGGAAGTTCAAAATTTAAATGTAGAACTTGCCTCAAACCTTGAAAAATTCTTAGAAAAACATGAACTTTTGAAAAAGAAAAACTTGATTTAAAAGAAGAAATGAAGGATTTGTGCTCAACTTTTGAATCGGTTTTGCAAGAGAAGGAAGAGATTACTAGTGAACGTGACTCACTAAGATCTCAACTAGACATTGCCCTAAAAGAGATTGATGTTTTGAAAAGCAAAAATGATTGTGATGATGTTGTGAAAAACAATGAGGTTTTATCTTCAAAATTGGATTTTGTTTTAAAAGATAACCCTGTTTTGAAAAATGAAATGATTTCATTACAAAAGAATTGGATTTTGTTTTAAAAAAAATGATTCTTTAAAAATTAAATTGTCTTCACATGTTTGCCATGCTAGTGTAGCTTCACCTAGCACATCTTTTGCATGCTCCACTTTATCTTCTAGTATTGAAAATGACATAAATGTTTTGAAGAAAAGTGTAGATTGTTTGGGCTCCACTTTGAGCCAATGTATTTTAAATCATACACGCTTGGAAACCTTGGTCGTAAGAAACAAGGTCCATCTTTGCATGCACACCCATCACGGCATACACATGCTCATCACGATCACAAACTTCACACTATGTATGCCCATGTGTACACGTGTACACATTGTGGTCGAAAAGGCCACCTTGCTAGATTTTGCTAAGATCGTTTACATGTTGAAAATTTAGCAAATAATCTTGTTTGGGTTAGGAAAGATACTAACCCCTATGGACCCAAAAGAAAATGGGTACCAAAGACCACCCCTAAAATATTTGATGTAGGTGTGGGCTCTCGCATCACGTGAGAGTAGCGGTTGAAAGGGGACACCTAGAGGGGGGGTGAATAGGTGTTAGTGCTAATCTAAAACTAAATGCAAAACTAAGTGCGTTAAATGCGGAAGCTAATGCAAATCTTGCACAAACTTAATACAACGCAACAAGTGTAGCCGAATTCCCCGTGAAGGGCTCTGGACTAACTCCTCTTGATTCCCCTTGAATGGGTTGAGGTGCTATGTGAAGCTCTTGTTGGTTAAGTATAAGTTAGGCACACACACAAGCAAGCCAAACAAATAGGATGAATAGCAATGTGAATATATGCAAGGCAACACAAGCAAATAGATATGTATGATATGAATTATGCTCAACACAAGCAACTATGATGTGATGTTATGTATGATGCTTTGCACAAATAAATGAGAGAGAGAGTTGAGAGATATTGGATCAAACGCAAACACAATGATATGTTTCGAGGTTCGAGCACCCTTGCTCTACATCCCCGCCTACACCACCGTGTAGGATTTCCAATCCACTATACCATCCACCGAGGACTCCCACCGAGGGAACCTTCACCGAGAAGGATTTTTACAACAATGGAGTACCGAACTCCTCTCTCAAACAACCACCTCACAACCGAGGGGTAGGCCCGTAGCCAATACAACAACCAATCCACCTCACACTTGAGGGATACAAATCAACAACCAACTCCACCTCACCAAGAGGGAGTAACACCAATCTCCACCTCACAATAGAGGGATCAAACCAACAACCCAAATCACAACCTCAACATCTACCAAAGAGGGAGCAACCAAGAAATCAAGGGTTTACAACAAGTGGTATCTTTCAACCACAAACCTCTTTCCTTTTCCACAAAAGCAAGATCCTAATAGATTAGGATAGAAGATATAGCTCAAGTGTGGAAACTAGGTGTTTTTGGAAACAAGCAACAAAGAAAAACTACTTGGGAAATCTCTTGAAGATGATAGAAAGTGAAATCCAATTCAATATCCCAAAAGCCTAATTTTCTTTGATTTTCCAAAAACCCAAAACAATAAAGATGAAATTTTTTTAGCACAAAAACTATTTTGAAAACTAGTTTAAACACTAGAGAAACACTGAAATTTTTCTTCTTGAAAACCTTAACAAAACAGCCCAAGAGATGGGGTATTTATAGCCCCAATACAAAACTAACCGTTAGAGCTAAGCTGGCAGCTCTGACAGGCAACGGTCGACCGGCCCGGTCGACCGCCAACGGTCGGAAATATGACCGTTGGGCAACTGCGGTCGACCGGCCCGGTCGACCGAAACAAACAGAAAGCACTGTAAGTGCTCCGGTCGACCGGCGCGGTCGACCGTCCCAGTGCCTCCAAACGTGCACAGATTTGTGCACGTCGGTCGACCGGCCCGGTCGACCGACCTCAGCCTTAGTCGACTAGTCAGGCTACTAGTCGACTTGGTTGAAGCCTGGAACAAAAACTGGGTCAGAAAAACTGGGAAAATTATTTTATAAAAATCTTTTAACACTTCTAAAAAATTACCAAAAATAGTTTTATCATTTTATGTGGAAACACAAACTTGTGATAAAAATTTCAAGACATATATCAATCATATTAATTTATTTTCGAGTCTTGCAAATTTATCAAAAACCAAAACTTGTATTTTTATCAAACTTGTGATTTTTCAATACATGAATAGAATAGTCAAAATAAGTTTGTCTAGCAAGTTAAACCATGTATGTATATCTAGAATATATCTAATATACATAGAAATAAAGTAAACTTGTTTTGATCTACTATTCATGAAAACCAAATCCAAAACATGAAAACGTGTGTGTTTGTGCACTTGAGCATATCAACTATACTAAACTTTACAAATGGATCTAAAACACACTATCTAAACTATGAATACCTAAGTCTTCTTGACGATCTTCATCTTCAAGTAGACTTGCTCCAAAACTCCATCCATGGGCTAGGCAATGTGTGATCTTGACGCTTTGGCCCTGGAATCATCATGAAAAGCTTCTAAACACCTTGTTAAAGCTAATCACCATCTAATATCTTGGTTAATGATCTGAAACTTAAACAATACAAGATTATTAGTAAACATAACTACATGAGTTAATCATCATCAAAACTAGAGTGGAAGGCCTTTGGGCCAACAATCTCCCCCTTTTTGATGATGACAAAACTCATGGAGTTATATATGCATGGATTAAAGTTAAGCTTCAAAGAAGCTCCCCCTTAACTCATGCATAGACATAAATAATAAGATATGGAAATGAAACACATGAATATGTATGCAAGTATGGAGATAAAACATGCAACAAGCATAAATCAAGATCTTTTTCTCCTATTTGCAATACGAAGACATATATGCATAAATAACAAGGAAGACAAATACTTCTCCCCCTTTAAGCAAATGAAAACATGCATATAAACTCAAATACTTCTCCCCTTTTTGTCAATCATCAACAAAGAGTTCAAAGTAAAATCAAATCAAACAAATTTTTCTCCCCCTTTTTGTTAAACAAAAAGATCAAGAAGGGGTTAAACAATCCAAACAATAAAATGAGGGGTAAAAATCTTTCTCCCCTTTTAAGTCAATCAAAACAATAAAACAATGTTCTTCCCCTTTTGTCTAAAACAAAAACAAGGTCAATAAGGGGGACTATAAACAACATGATATCAATAGATAAATATGTCAATGAAGCATCTTGATATCAATAGAAAGTAAACAAAGATCAATAGATGTTATATGCTATATAACAATTCATGAAGAGGAAGACGCTAAGTTAGCTTCCCTACACATATGCATTACATGAAAGAGGGATGTTAAGCCCTAATTCACATAACACACACTATGTAATGCATAAGAGGAGATGTGAAGCTCCCCTACACACGTGTACCACATAACGAAGAGATGTTAAGCTCTTCAATACAAGATACACTCATCATGAATCTATATGCATATAGTCAATACAAATCAAAACTTTTGTATTTTTCTTAAAAAAATTTTAGATACCAATTTTAAGTAAAAACACATGAAACATCTTGATATCAATTGAAATTAAACATAATAAATTTTGAATGTCTAAATAAAATTTTGATACCAATTGTAAATAATTTTCATATTAAAAATATGATACCAATATGAAATTTCAATCATAAAGTAAGGGAGTGGGAAACAAATACCAATTGAAGAATCACCAATTGAAAGACAAAATTAAATTTTCTCCCCCTTTATGAAATACCAACTAAAAAGATGCAAGGGCTTGATACCAATTTAAAAGTAATCAATTGAAACAAAATTGAAGCTCAAGCACTAGCATAAACAAGATTTTGTGAAAAATTTATATCTTAAGCACAAATAAAAGTGTATGAAATAGAATGAGTACCAATCACCAATAGATGATACCAATTGAAAATATACATACACAATAAACATATGAGTATACAAAAAGGATCAAAATGATACCAATTGAAAGAGTTCAATGATATCAATTGACATAGCAATAAGTTCAAGTGTATACATCATATTACAATACCTCCCAATCAAGGTTCAAGTTTTAAATGATTTTCATTTTAGAGCATACAAGACCATGATCCCCCATCCATCCGCCCATCAAGGGTAGGGGTTTCAAAAATAGATTTGAAAATATAGTTTTGTTTGAAAATCACTACCAAAATGAGGAATACCGTAGCTAGTTAAATGGAAAAACTTTTAAACTAGTACGAAATCCTTCAAGCAAGGAATACAACAAAATAGTTTTTCATGAAATAAGAAATCCACATGAAAATCAACACTCTAATCCAATTAAGCACAATTTTGACTCATGAAAACAAAACATGAGCAAGCAATAAAAGTGAGTGTACATATAAAGTGTGAATATCATAATCATGAAAATATTCAATTAAGCTCAATTATTCCTTAAACATTGAAAACACAAAAATCATCAAAACTTATTTAATCTTCATGGCATATGTATGTCAAGTACAAATTAAAATATACATACATATCCAAAACACAACGAGTCCACAATTTATAAATGCATGAAGGCACGTGGCTCAAAAGGATAAACATGTATATCTAATAGTTTGGACAAGATAGATATATACATGAAGTTAAACAATTAAACACAAAATCAAGAAAAACTAAATCTTCATCAAAACGAATTTCATTTCAAGGTATATGTATGAATTGTCAACATAATAATTATACATACATATCCCTAAACACAATTGAGTCCATATATAGATTTGCATGAAAGGCAAATGACTCAAGGGGTATACATGTATATCTTAGAGTTTGGCAATAAAACACATATACATGAAGTGAAAACTCACAATCATAAAATAAATCCAAAAATAGGAATACAAGTTTAAAATGTATGAATCATCAAAACTAGACTATACGAGCACATTTAATGGGTTCAAATAAGCAATCAAGCCCCAACATATATAAATTTATTTGTGGCCCACTATATGCGCAAGTATAAATCCTAGTCTTAATGAAAACTAACATCTAAACAAGTAATCTTAACATGGAGCATCAAAACACGATAAAAATCATCATGATAAAATTAAAACATGATTACTATGTAAATTCACATGTATTAGATTCATGATGTACATTATAGCTTAAACAAAGGTGAGAACACTAAGTATGGGTTCATATAAGCATGTGTGTCTCAAATACTATATATGTATGTCAAGGATCTAATAATCATGGCATTTACATACTAATCCAAAGACAATGATAACATGCTATAAAACATCAATATGAAAGCATGTAAACAATAATAAGGAGTTAAGAATTGTTACCAAAACCTAGAAGGCAACTCTCCTTGTCTCCAAAAACATGGTGGTCATCTCCACCAAATCTTCCCTTGAAAGTGATGCATCCAATTGATTTCCATGAAGCTCGGAACGCATCCACTCCAAGGTGTCATCACTCTCACGTCATGTGAGAGCCCACATCTACATTAAATAAAGAAGGGGTGGTCTTTGGTACCCACATCTTGTTGGGTCCATGGGGGTTAGTCCCTTTTCTAACCCAAACAAACTTCTTTGATAAATTCTCAACATGTAAACGATCATAGCAAAATTTAGCAAGATGACCTTTTCGGCCACAATGTGTACATGTGTACACATGAGCATACATGTGTTGATGGTGTCCGTGTGGAGCATGTGTATGCCGTGGAGGGTGTGCATGCATAAAAGTTGAAACTTGTTTCTTACGAACCAAGGTTTCCAAGCGTGTGTGGTTCATGGCACATTGGCTCATAGTGGAGCCCAAACAATCCATTTTCTTCTTCAACATGTTTATATCATTTTTAATCATAGAAGAAGTGGAGCATGCAAGAGGTGATCTAGGTGAAACTATCCTAGCATGGCAAACATGTTCATCAATCTTATTTTTCAAAACAACATTTTTCTTTAAACACACATCTAAATCATTTGAAATGAAAATAATTTTATTTTTCAAATCAACATTCTCTTTTAAAATAAAATCAATTTTAGAAGACAAATTTTCATTTTTCTTCAAAATTGTTTCACAATTATTTTTAGACTTTAAAAATTTATTTTCTTTAAGTGCAAGTTCTAATTGAGATCTCAATGAATCCCTTTCATTATAGACCTCAACCTTCTCTTGCAAAACACAATCAAGTCTAGAATGCAAACTTTTATTTTCTTTTTCAATTTCTAGACTTTTCTTTTTCAAAATCTTATATTTTTCTATTAACTTTTCACAAACAATAGAAAGTTCTTCATTCAAAGCATGGGCATCATAATTATCACATGAAGAACTAGAGCAATCATCACTATCATCTAAGTGGGGTTCCGAATGTACCTTAAGGGAGTCACTCCCTTGGACCATGAAGCATTGTGACTCGGACTCTCCACTAGATTCCTCTTCTTGGATTTGCACTTGAAGCTCGGAGGTGGTGGTGGTTGTCAATTTGTTCCACACTGCAAAGGCGGAATCAATGTTAGAAACACACATAAGATAATATTTAGATAATGTGCTTCTAATGGCCTCTAGGGCTTGTGCATTAGCCCCTATATGATTGCTATCACTAAGGAAGGATTCCTTGGTAATGGCAAGGTAAACTTTATGACCTAGGGTTTGTAAATAAACGGTCATCCTAATCTTCCAAACATGAATGTTGGAAGGGTCAAACATAGGTGGGGTCATGAAGGCCATGGTAAACTATATGAGTGTGCAAACAAGCAAATGCAAACAAGAGATTAGCAAGCAAATGGATCTCACTCCTAGGATGTTAAGCCTAAGTATCAGGAGCACTGGCTCTGATACCAATTGAAAGGGGACACCTAGAGGGGGGGTGAATAGGTGTTAGTGCTAATCTAAAACTAAATGCAAAACTAAGTGCGCTAAATGCGGAAGCTAATGCAAATCTTGCACAAACTTAATACAACACAACAAGTGTAGCCGAATTCCCCGTGAAGGGCTCTGGACTAACTCCTCTTGATTCCCCTTGAATGGGTTGAGGTGCTATGTGAAGCTCTTGTTGGTTAAGTATAAGTTAGGCACACACACAAGCAAGCCAAGCAAATAGGATGAATAGCAATGTGAATATATGCAAGGCAACACAAGCAAATAGATATATATGATATGAATTATGCTGAACACAAGCAACTATGATGTGATGTTATGTATGATGCTTTGCACAAATAAATGAGAGAGAGTTGAGAGATATTGGATCAAACGCAAACACAATGATATGTTTCGAGGTTCGAGCACCCTTGCTCTACATCCCCGCCTACACCACCGTGTAGGATTTCCAATCCACTATACCGTCCACCGAGGACTCCCACCGAGGGAACCTTCACCGAGAAGGATTTTTACAACAATGGAGTACCGAACTCCTCTCTCAAACAACCACCTCACAACCGAGGGGTAGGCCCGTAGCCAATACAACAACCAATCCACCTCACACTTGAGGGATACAAACCAACAACCAACTCCACCTCACCAAGAGGGAGTAACACCAATCTCCACCTCACAATAGAGGGAGCAAACCAACAACCCAAATCACAACCTCAACCTCTACCAAAGAGGGAGCAACCAAGAAATCAAGGGTTTACAACAAGTGGTATCTTTCAACCACAAACCTCTTTCCTTTTCCACAAAAACAAGATCCTAATAGATTAGGATAGAAGATATAGCTCAAGTGTGGAAACTAGGTGTTTTTGGAAACAAGCAACAAAGAAAAACTACTTGGGAAATCTCTTGAAGATGATAGAAAGTGAAATCCAATTCAATATCCCAAAAGCCTAATTTTATTTGATTTTTCAAAAACCCAAAATAATAAAGATGAAATCTTTTTAGCACAAAAACTATTTTGAAAACTAGTTTAAACACTAGAGAAACACTGAAATTTTTCTTCTTGAAAACCTTAACAAAACAGCCCAAGAGATGGGGTATTTATAGCCCCAATACAAAACTAGCCGTTAGAGCTGAGCTGGCAGCTCTGACAGGCAACGGTCGACCGGCCCGGTCGACCGCCAACGGTTGGAAATATGACCGTTGGGCAACTGCGGTCGACCGGCCCGGTCGACCGAAACAAACAGAGAGCACTGTAAGTGCTCCGGTCGACCGGCGCGGTCGACCATCCCAGTGCCTCCAAACGTGCATAGATTTGTGCACGTCGGTCGACCGGCCCGGTCGACCGACCTCAGCCTTAGTCGACTAGTCAGGCTACTAGTCGACTTGGTTGAAGCCTGGAACAAAAACTGGGTCAGAAAAACTGGGAAAATTATTTTATAAAAATCTTTTAACACTTCTAAAAAATTACCAAAAATAGTTTTATCATTTTATGTGGAAACACAAACTTGTGATAAAAATTTCAAGACATATATCAATCATATCAATTTATTTTCGAGTCTTGCAAATTTTATCAAAAACCAAAACTTGTATTTTTATCAAACTTGTGATTTTTCAATACATGAATAGAATAGTCAAAATAAGTTTGTCTAGCAAGTTAAACCATGTATGTATATCTAGAATACATCTAATATACATAGAAATAAAGTAAACTTGTTTTGATCTACTATTCATGAAAACCAAATCCAAAACATGAAAACGTGTGTGTTTGTGCACTTGAGCATATCAACTATACTAAACTTTACAAATGGATCTAAAACACACTATCTAAACTATGGATACCTAAGTCTTCTTGACGATCTTCATCTTCAAGTAGACTTGCTCCAAAACTCCATCCATGGGCTAGGCAATGTGTGATCTTGACGCTTTGGCCCTGGAATCATCATGAAAAGCTTCTAAACACCTTGTTGAAGCTAATCACCAACTAATATCTTGGTTAATGATCTGAAACTTAAACAACACAAGATTATTAGTAAACATAACTACATGAGTTAATCATCATCAAAACTAGAGTGGAAGGCCTTTGGGCCAACAGCGGTGCCTTGAAGTGGATGCGTTCCGTGCTTAAAGGAAACAATTTGGATGCATCACTTTCAAGGGGAGTTTGGTGGAGAGGACCACCATTGGTTTGGAGAACTAGAGAGGTGCCTTCATCAGTTTTGGTATCAATCTCTAACTCCCGTGTATATTTGCATGCTTTTCATGTCGTTGATTTATAGCATGTCATGTTTTATAACTCATTATGCTTATGTCATGTTGATTAGATTAGTGTTATACATGTTTAGTTACTTGAGACTCCCATATTTTATATGGATCTAATATGGATCTATATTTAGTGTTCTCACCTTGTTTAAACTAATATGTATGTCATAGATCTAATGCATGTGCATACACATAATGATCATATGGATGTTTATGATTTTTGTTTTGTTTTGATGTTTATAGTTTATTATGTTAAATACCATGACTCTTAGATCATTGACATGCATGTATAGCTTTTGAGATCACCCATGTTTATATGGACCCATATGTTGTGTTCTCACCATTTGTTTAGCTATTATGTATATCATAACTCTAATAGCATGTGGATTTACATAATGATCATGTTTATGATTTTCATGTTGATTTATGTCCCGTTTTATGCCTCATATTTTGAATATACGTTTAAATGTTAGTTTTCATTAAGACTAGAATTTATACTTGTATATGTAGTGGGCCACAAATAAATCTTTATATATGTTTGTGCTTGGATGCTTTTTTGTACCCATTAGATGTTCTAGTATAGTCTAGTTTCGATGATTCATGCATTCTAACTTGTATTCCCTATTTTGGACATGTTTTTATGATCATGTGTTTTCACTTTATATATATGTTTATTTTGCCAAACCTTAAGATATACATGTATACCCCTTGAGTCATTTGCTTTTCATGCAAATCTTTATTATGGACTCAAATTGTGTTTAGGGATATGTATGTATACTTTTTGTGTTGTCAAAACATACATATGCCTTGAAGTATAATTTGTTTTATTAAAATTTTAGATTTTCATGTTTCATGTTTAAAGGAATTTAAATCGAGCTTAATTGAATATTTTCATGATGATATGTGTCACATAACACTTGTTCACTCACTTTATTAGGTTTCTCATGACTTTGTTTTCATGAGTATGATATGGGCTTTATAGATTTTGAGTGTTTAGTGATCTTGTGAATTACATGTGTTTCATGAAAAACAATTTTGTCTTATTCCTTACTTGAAGGATTTCGTACTAGTTAACAAATTTTTCCATAACTAGTTCGTGTTCTTCGCTTTGGTAGAGTTTTTCAAACAAACTATATTTTCTAACCTATTTTTTGAAAACCCTACCTTCAAAGGGCGGTTGGTTGGGAGACCATGTCATGTATACCCTTCTTAAATATCTTTTAAACTTGTACATGAATGGGTGGTAGGTAATATTAGATATACTCTTGATATTTTTGTTGTTTCAATTGGTATCATTGGATTCTTTCAATTGGTATCAATATTGACATTTTTGTATACTCATATATATTTTTTTGTATATGTATGCTCGCACTTTAAAGAGTATCAATTTCAATTGGTATCTAATTTTTCATACATATATATGTTTTTATTTGTGCTTACTATATTCATATATCTTAGAGCACAAATTTTGATGATGATAAAGCTTGTTTTATATTGACTATCTTGTTTCAATTGACTAAGTTTTCAATTGGTATCCATATACAAGCTTATTCATTGTTTCATTTGGTATTTCATAAAGAGGGAGAAAACTTGTATTTCATCTTTCAATTGGTATTTGATTTCTACTCCCATACTTTATGATTGAAAATTTCAATTTGGTATCATATGTTCAAAATGAAAAATATTTACAATTGGTATCAAAATCCTTGTTTAGAAATTCAAAATTTGTTATGTTTAATTTCAATTGATATCATCTACGCACTTAATTGACATTTTTTATTGGTATCATGTTTTATGTCACCCCTTATTGATATTTTTTTAGACAAAAAGGGGAAGAACATTTTTTTAATTGTTTTTGACCCCTTTGTTGCTTCTTTGTTTCGAACAAAAAGGGGGAGAAGAATGTTTTTATTTTTACTTGGACCCCTTTGTTGATGATTGACAAAAAGGGGGAGAAAGATTTAGAGTTTGAGTTTTATATATGCATATTTATGTTTTGCATATATTAAGTTTATTTAGTTACGTTTAATTGGTATCTAGAGCATGTTTTGTTTTTGACAATTTCATTGGTATCTAGAGCCTTTTATTGTTTATGCATATCTATGCATGTTTCATGTTTCATATTCATTACATATTTATGTTTATTTGTTTATGCATGAGTTAAGGGGGAGCTTCTTTGAAGCTTAACTTTAATCCATGCATATATAACTCCATGAGTTTTGTCATCATCAAAAAGGGGGAGATTGTTGGCCCAGAGGCCTTCCACTCTAGTTTTGATGATGATTAACTCATGTAGTTATGTGTACTAATAATCTTGTGATTTTAGTTTCAGATCATTAATCAAGTTATTAGTTGGTGATTAGCTTCAACAAGAGAGTTTGGAAGCTTTCACATAGTGATTCAAGAGCCCGAGCGACAAGATCATATATAGCACTCGTTGGAGTCAAGCTCGGTGGATCACGAAGTTTAAGATCGAGTCGGCTTGGAGACGGCGCTCTACAAGAAGACATCGGTACCATAGTTTAGTTTTGTGTTTAGATCCAAATTGTAAAGATTAGAATAGTATGATATGCTCAAGTTCACAACACACACGTTTCATGTTTTGAATATTGGTTTTCGGTTTTTTCGTTTTTGGTTTAACCGATCTTGGTTTCTTGAATAGATAGATCAAAACAAGTTTACATGGTTTAATATATATAAGATTTGTTCTATATACATGCATGCTTCAACTTCTTAGACAAACTTAGTTTTGACTTACTTATTCATGTGTTTTATGTTTTGGTATTTTTAACAAAACATATTTTGGAATTAAAGTCAAAAACATGGATATATATATGTTTCATGTATATAGGATTATATCCATATACATCATGCCTAAATGTTGTTTAATACCATGTTTTTGTATTTGGATGAGTTTTGGACAAAGTGTATTTCCTATTCAAAAATCCAAGTTTTAGAAAATACAGTTTTTGATTTTTGGTAAAAATGTTAAAACACAAAAATGGTTTCATATGTTTGTTATTTGTAATGAAATTTTTATCACAAGTTTATATTTCAAAATAAAATGATAAAACTATTTTGTGTATTTTTAGAAAATTTATGAGAATTTTTAGGATTAAAAATTACTTGTTTTTTGACCAGGACTGCTGCTGCCAGGCTAGGTCAGTCGACCGGACGGTCGACTGGACCAAGTAGCCGGTCGACCGTAGAGGTCGACCGACGTGCACGGATACGTGCACGCTGGCTGCCCCATTAGCCGGACGATCGCACGGTCGACCGACTGAGAGCAGGTTGCTCTCTGTTTGTTCACGGTCGACCGAGCGGTCGACCGGCCAGAGAGCCGTTGCTCTCTGGTTCTGGGGACGGTCGACCGCCCGGTCGACCGGTAGCTGCCAGCGGTCAAATATGACCGTTGGACGGTCAACCAACCGGTCGACCGCCGGGTCATTTTTGACAGATTCTGCTGCCAACGGCTATAATTTTCTGGGGACTATAAATACCCCATTGGAAAGAGGTTTTCTCTAAGATTTTTTGTGCTAATTTTTCCTGACTCTCTAGTGTTTTCACAGCAATCAAAAGAAGTTTTTGGGCTTTAAATTGAACAATCTATTTGGTGTTTTTGCTAGGGTTTGGAAAATCAAGAAAGGGTTTTTGGGAAAAGTGTTTGATTCAATTTCTTCATCTTGGTTTCTAGTTTTTCCCAAAGATTTTTCTTTGAGTTTTTGATTTCTATTCCTTTGGTTTTCTCCACACTTGAGCTACATCTACTATCTCATTCTATAGGATCTTTGTGTGGGAAAAGAGATTGTTTGTGGTTGTTTGTTAGACCACCAAGTTGTAAACCCAATTCTTACTTGGCTTTGTGCCTTTGGGTTGTATCCCTCAAGTTGTGAGGTGATCCTTGTGTAGCTTTGTGCTAATCCCTCAAGTTGTGAGGTGATTGTTTGTTGGCTTGGAGTTGTGCCTCAAGGAGGAGGTTGTGTTTGTAAGGAGAGGAGTAGGATACTCCTTGTAATTGTTATTGCCCCAAATCCTCGGTGGAGATTCCCTTTGTGGGAGTCCTTTGTGGACAAGCTAGTGGACTTAAAATTCTTCTGGGTGAAGGCGGGGATGTAGAGCTGGGTGCTCGAACTTCGGAACATATCTTGATGTTTGCGCTTGATCCCTTGGCTCTTAATCTCTCTCTCTCTCTCTCTCTCTCTATATTGTGCCTTGCATCTGTTCATATTGTTCATTCATAATTATTTGCTTGGCTTGTTTGAGTGTGCATCTCTTATTAATTGCAATTAGTTTTTAAATTCCGCTTTAAGTTCATTAGATTAGCATTATCACCTATTCACCCCCCCTCTAGGTGATTTCAATCCTTTCTTTTGACTTGGGGAGCAAGTTATTTTTTAATTTGAATTCCCTCTTTATCTTCAAAATTTATTTGATTTATTTAGAATTTTATGTGGAAGTTCAATTTTGAATTGGTCTGCAACTAGTTGGCATATTGATTACTGAATATAACTTAACAAATGATAGAATTGGAAACAGTAATCAACATAAGAATTGTATCCCTTTAAGTTTTCTTTCTAGATTATCTTGTATCATTAGATTTGAGTTTCGATAGAGAATGTCATGATTAAAATATTAAAATGTATCCAATCTAAATCCGAGTCTAAATTGATTTAGAACTCTGAATTTACTTGGATTTCCTCCTTATCTTCAAATATGTTGATTCATCTCATCCATTGATCTTCTCTTTATCCATTTATCCTCTTAAATTTTTCATTCTACTCTAGATTTTATGTTCTATCCCTTCATCCTCAGCGAAACGATAGGGTCTTCTTTAAATCCGTTTTTCCTTTGAATTTTGATGATCTTATCTCATCTGATATGCCTGATCTTCAGATAAGATTACTTTTAGAACTCCTAAATTTGAATTGATTTCTATTGATTTGAATTTTTGAATTTAATTGGATAGGATTTGTGCTTATCTTCTCTCTATCGTATCCTGCATGAACTTAGACATTATAACAAGTGAGTTGTAAGAATTATTACAGAATAAATGTAAGAATGCAGTAACATTTATGCAATATACGTGTCCAAAAAATACATTGATGAGGAGGAAAAAATGAGAACGTTGATTGCTAAAAGGCATCCATTCAAGGAAGTCGAGAATTACTTCACCGATTCCCTCCTTTATCAAAATTCTCTTAAGGCTGATGAGAATCCGCACCCAGAAGAAACCGACTCCGGCAATGAAGTCGGTACGAAGTCAGAAGAAGAATATCTCTAGAAAATAAATTCTCTTATAACAAACATTGATAAGCTCAATTTCAATACCACCTCTAATGTTGAAGGCGAGTGGTTTATCAATGAAAATCTAGATTTGGCTTACTTTTCTGCATTTGCTTCTGATTCTGTACCGTCAGACACTAATATTGACATAGATAGTGACCCTTCATCAGCAATGGATGCCAAGACATTATTGCGTGTACTAATAAAGTTATCCCTTATGGTACGCGAAAAGATCGGTGACGCACGTAAAGCTCTCTTTGAAGTACCAGCTAAGCGGAAGGATCAAAAGCCAATTCTATTTGGAAGAATCGAGTCTAAGCCATAGCTTGTGAAAGCTCAAGGGGTGGATCCGAATCCCTACAATTGTTCCATTATGGATAAAAGTCACGTCACATGATGGAAAGAATGGGTATGATCTTACCAAAGGATCGGGCCTTAATTTCAAGCGAGCATTACTCCATTCATTTATACCGAAAGGTAAAGACCCTAATTACTATAATAAGACCCGAAGAGGACTCAGTTATGTATCTACGCCAGTCTCGTCAGATTCTGAATCTGAAGAAGAAGTCTATCATGATAGCTCATCAGTAACATCAGCATGGGACTCAGATGACAGCGTCGGTGCTATCTTTGAAAGTCTCTCAGTGAACATTGTTGACACTTTAAAAAGATAGAACCCCCGCATTTATCTTAACCGGTCTGAATGATGTCTAACTTATCGACATTTACAAAAGATAAGCAAAAAATAAGCTAACGACCAGAGATAAGACAACGACTCGTATTTTACTGATCCAGTGAAGCGACAGTAAGCCAAAGTTGTCCTTGAAGAAATCTAAACATGTTTAAAATGCTGAGTTAGCTCAATACTCGGCCCCACATTAGCCCCGAGGGGATAGCCTCGCCTGAGAAGCTAAGCTTGTCTAGCTTCGCTATGAAGCTCCACAGGGAGCTAATTTACAGCTTCGCCCAGCTCCGCTGCGAGCTTCGTTTGAAAATTCCCATTTAGCCCCGCCAGAGGCTGATCTAGGAGCTTCACGCCAGAAGCCTTATCCCTAGCTGAGTTATAGCTCCGCTATGAGCTGAGTCTCAGCTTCGCACGAGGCTCTGAAGGTAATTTCGCCTGAAGCTATAAGCTAAGTCTTTGCTTCGCGTCATCCAGCTCCGCAATGGCTCTGCCAGGTCATCAAATTGACCGTTTCAAAATCCCACGAGGGATTAATGGGTGAACCCCACTAATTTAGTGGGATTAACGCTGCTTTAAGTGGGCGGTTACACTCGCCCACTTCGTCTCACATTAAGTGGAGATAATTAAGCCATAATGGCAAGAGGACGTTCACACGAACCCACTAGCTTCGCTAGAAGCTCGCAAAGAGCTTCGCGGCAAGGTCATTTGCGAACTTCACGCGAAGCTAATGGCTGATTCAGCCTTGCTGAATTCAAGGGGGTGGTTACACCCCACTTTTTGCTATAAATAGTCCCTTACTAGTCATGGGACACAGAAGGAGAGAAGCACGGACAGAGAAGAGATTGGCTAAAAGTAAGAGCAGAATTCCTAGCAAAAAGACTCCACTGATCTTCTGTTCTCCAATTCTCCGAACCAAGCGAGAAGGGAGTTTGATTAGGAGGCAGTTCAATCACCTAATCGATTGCATCATCAAAAGGATAAGTGACCGCGCGCTGATCAAATTCCTACCGGCACATTTTCTCAGAAATCTCAGAGGAGATCTACTTGTAATTTTTTTCTTCCTTTAAAGAATTACTTGTAATTCTCTCCTCTACTTCTTTTTGTAAGTTTTCTCCCGAATCAATTTTTAATAGAAAACAAGATGGCAACTCCGCTCGGGAAATCTGTCGTCTGGTGCAACAAAGAGATAGTGTCGCAATGCAACGATCAGAGTCTTGAGCCCATCATTTTCGAAAACTTGGTCATTCATTCGACCAAGAAAAATTCAAAGAATTGCTCCCTGAAGGTAGTCCAGTGCTCCACGCTTGGAAACACAGGAAGATCTCGGTGGCCAAGGCTTCAGAGCAGAAGCCAACCTTAACCGGGTGAGCAACTAGAAGAGCCTCATCCCAACTCCTCTCAGTCTCCTCCACGGAGGCTACAGGTGCCTTAAGCAAGGCTAACCAGGTTCCCTGCAAACCTAAATCTTCGCTTCCCGAGCAGATGTGGAGGCCAAGGCAGAAAGTTTCGTGTGAAGCTTCAGGCGAAGCTCCACCGCAACTTCGCCTATCACGCGAAGATAAAGGCAAACTGCCTGTTTGGTTTGGCAGCTTCACCGAGGCTATTAGTCACGAGGTTAAATTGGTAACTCTATCTTCGCCTAATCTAGGAGCAGTAACTCCTTGTGCCAACTTCGTTCTCACGATCGAAGTGACCGATGGCGTTGCTAACACAGCGTCAGTACCTCAGGGTATGAGCAGAGTTCTCAGCCGCAAGGCTAGAACTGAAGCACTCAGCAGTGCTAGCCACCTTCGCAACAAGGCTGTGAACACAGCACCACAGCGTGCTTCGCTCTCAAAATCTTCCTGCGTGAAGTTCTCTCTTTAGAGTGAAGTTAATGGATCATCCCTGGGTGCTTATAGCGGTGCTTATGCAGCTTCAGCGCCTAAGGGTGCTACCAAAGTTCTCAGTCGCGAAACTAGAACTAAAGCACTATACAGTGCCAATCGCCTCTGCGATGATGAAAAGAATGAGGCATCATCCCGTGCTTCGCTTCCAGGGCTTTCGGATGCTAAGTCCGCCCCTCATAAAGCTATGAGTAAAAAGGTGATGTCAAAATCACCTGAACAGATCAATGCGCGATCCGCCTAAGTCTCTGTGCTGAGGCATTTACGCTCGGGTAAATCCGACCTGCGAGAGTTATTAACGAACAAGCAGAAGTTAGAACTACTCCAGACTTCTCCCTCTTGTTGTGAACAAGTGGGATGTCAGTTGGTGATGGTGCATTCAGTCCATTACCGATTAGGACCAGTGTCCCCCACCCTTCCAAGCCGACAGTCAGTTTTTAATCGACTATCGGTGCAAGCTCCTGTGAAGCATCACAAAAGGAGCATATCGTGAAATTTACCAGATCTGCCCTCTACATCCGTCAACATGGTCGGAAGGGGACGTGAATCGCATAAGGGCAGGCGAGTACCGCGTGGTGATAACTCCCCTTCCTTCAGTTCTCCAGACCTAGACTATAGCCCTGGATTAGGCCAAGTCTTGGTAAATGAAGAAGGTGTGTTCAGAAGCACCAGATCTAAGGTGGCAATACCCTACAATTATGAGCAGCCATCCTCTTCGACTGGAATAACATCACCAGAACCAATGAAAAGGTTATTCCAATGGTCTGATGATGAGGGGGAAGATAGTGGTATACCTCTTCGGCGACGGTCAGCTTGATACAAACGGATAGAGTATCGGTGCATGTGGCAGATAACGGTAATGATGACCTCCGTCGATGGTTGGAAGCTCAGGAGCAAACCTCCAAGGCCCAGCAAGAAGCCTTGGACAACATTCAACAGATTCTCGCTCAACTCCTCACTAACTGAAATAACAATGATACCAGGAGTAATCATAATAAGGAGGAACATAATGATGATGTGCAACCTAAGACTGAGAAGTCAAAGAAAAGTTCTTCTATCGATGCTGAAATTCTTAAAGGCATTCAAACTCAGATCGCACTCCTAGCCCAAAGGGATGAACTGAAGAAAGTAGAGACAGTCCGTCCTTACCCCTGGAATGGGATTCAGTACCATACCCGCCAAACTTCAAGCAGCCAACGTTACATATGTATGATGGTAAAAGCTCGTCAAACCAGTACATCTATTACTTCCGGTCTCAGACCGGTAACGTTATAGATAACGATGCTATTATGGCCAACTGTTCATTGGCACCCTGAAGGGTGTAACATTTGACTGGTTCTGAAGCCTTCCTCCAGGCTCTATCAATTTCTAGATTGACTTAGAGACTTAATTTCTTTCCCATTTTTATGAGGAGGACACCAAGGTACCATGGATAAAGTCCTCTCCACTATACAGAGGAAAGGCGAATCTGTCCGTGACTACATTGAGCGGTTCAGAAACTTATCTTTAATGTGCCCAGCAGGGATACCATTGCCCATGCTCTTGCAGACATGTAGGCATAATTTTCTGTACCAAGTGCAGATTCGTATGGGAGCTGTCAAAGCCCATACGTGGAAAGAATTAGTCGAGCAAGCTGAAATAGCTGAAAAGTCGGCTAAAAAGTTTGAACCATCTACCCTTAAAGGCAAATGGGGTATGAATAATAAGGGCGTAGTGACATGGCATAATCTTCCAAGCCAAAGGGAAAGAGACCATGCCCGTCGAATTGTCAGGGGACGTTCCTCCAAAGACCAAGAAGAGCGGCGTCAATAATCAGGAGTTTAAGTTTCCTCCGAAATAATACTCCTCAAAGACGAGCAGGTGGTTACAATATTCCATTTACTCCACAAAGGGAATAAATTGAAACTGCCAAAAGCTCGACGCCCGAACAAAGTGGGACGCACCAACGATCCCAATTATTGTCTCTTCCATAGAATGGTTCATCATCCTACTAACAAGTGCTTTGTCCTAAAGGACAAAATTCATGAAAATACACCTAGAGGGGGGTGAATAGGTGTATGGCTAATCTAATGATCAATAATGCGGAATTAAAAACTAAAT
Organism: Agave tequilana; assembly: GCA_038442645.1. Classification (NCBI taxonomy): domain Eukaryota; kingdom Viridiplantae; phylum Streptophyta; class Magnoliopsida; order Asparagales; family Asparagaceae; genus Agave; species Agave tequilana. Next base: position 63,535 of record JAVJIF010008811.1, read on the forward strand.
CAACACACTTAGTGTAACCAATGAGTGTAGCCGAATTCCCAGTGAAGGGCTTTGGACTAACTCCTCTGAATTCCTCTAAATAAGAGTTGAGGTGCTATGTAAAGCTCTCTTGGTTAAACACAAGTATGGGCACACACAAACAACACGAGCATGTATATGATATGACAATATGAATCAATGCACAATGTAAGAAAGAGTTAGAGAAAGTGCATCAAACGCAAACACCAAGATATGTTTCGAGGTTCGAGCACACAGCTCTACGTCCCCGCCTTCACACAGAAGGATTTTCACTAACTCGTCCACACAGGACTTCCCACACAGGGAACCTCCACTGAGGATTTGGGGCAAATACAATCGAGAGTACACAACTCCTCTCTCAACCAATACAACCTCTCACTAGAGGCAAGGCACAAAATAAATCACCTCTACACTTAGAGGGATAGGTACTTAGCCAACAACAAATCAATCACCTCACACTTGAGGGATTCTAACACAATCTCCACCTCTCACTAGAGGGAGCCAAATACCACTTTCATTATCACCTCACACTTGAGGGATAACAACTCAAGCACATCTCACTAGAGGGATATCACAATCAATGGAAGGTTTACAACTTGGTGATCACAAAGACCACAAACAACTTCTTTTCCTACAAAACAAAAATCCTAATAGATAAGATAGTAGATAAGCTCAAGTGTGAGAAATAAAGAGTTTGGAAATCAAAAACTCAAAGAAAAACTCTTGGGAGAACTTCTAGAATTGATACAAAAATGAAGATAAAAAACAATCCCAAAGACTTCTCCTTTTCTTGATTTTTCCAACCCTTTAAAACAAATAAAGATTAAATCTTTAAGCTTAAAAACTCTTTTGAAAACTTGATTAAAACACTTGTAAATGGGAGAAATTTTGCTCTTGAAATTCTTGTTGAAAAACCAACTCAGATGGGGTATTTATAGCCCCATTAGAAATCTGCCCGTTGGCAGCTGAAAAGGGCCAGACTGCCCTTCCGTCGACCGGCCAACGGTCAAAAATTTGACCGTTGAGCCCAGCGGTTGACCGCCCAGTCGACCGTGCCCAGAACCAGAGAGCAACGGCTCTCTGGCCGGTCGACCGCCCGGTTGACCGAGCTGGATACAGAGAGCAGAGCCTCGCATTTCCAGAGAGCAGAGCTCTCTGGCGGTCGACCGGCCCGGTCGACCGGCCTCCCTAGCAAGGCTGCGTACACGTTCTGTGCACGTCGGTCGACCGGCCCGGTCGATCGCTCATTACTACGGTCGACCGGCCTGGTCGACCGGCAGCCTGCCAGCCAGATAGATTTGAGACTAAAAATCTTGGGTTTCTATCTTTTATAAAATCCCATAAAAACACATAAATTTCACAAAAATCAGTTCATGCTATATCTTTGAAATACAAACATGTTTGAGTAAAATCAAATCATGTTACAAACATTTTGAACCATTTTTGTGACTTGAAAATTTTGTCTTAAACCAAAAACTGTATTTTTCAAAACTTGTATTTTTGAAATGGAAATCCGATTTTTCCAAAACACATGTAAATACAAAAACATGATATTTAAATGATTTTGAAGCATATAGTATATGGATAGAATCCAATATACATGAAAGGTATTATATCTATGTTTTTGACATTAAATCCAAAAATAAGTTTTGTCTAAATACAAAACTCCAAACACATGAATAGTGTATCAAAATAAGTTTTTCTAAATAGATGAAGCATATATGTATATAGATCAAATCTAATATACATTAAACCATGTAAACTTATTTTGATTCTATCTATCCATGAAACCAAGATCGGTTAAACCGAAAATCAAAACCAATAAACATGAAACTTAAAACAAGTGTGTGTTGTGAACTTGAGCATATCACACTATCTAACTTTACAATGGATCTAAACTAAATCTTAGACTTAAACAAACCGAAGTCTTCTTGTAGAACGCCGTCTTCTAGTTGACTCGATCCAAACGCGATTCCCCGAGCTTGACTCCAACCGAGTGCTAGATATGAACTTGACGCTCGAGCTCTTGAATCACCATATAAAAGCTCCAAAACACCTTTGTTGAAGCTAATTACCTACTAATATCTTGGTTGAATATCTAAAACTTAATATCACAAGATTATTAGTAAACTATAACTACATGTATTAATCATCATCAAAACTAGAGTGGAAGGCCTCTGGGCCAACAATCTCCCCTTTTTTGATGATGACAAAACTCATGGAGTTATATATGCATGGATTAAAGTTAAGCTTCAAAGAAGCTCCCCCTTAACTTATGCATAGCAATAAACAATAAGATATGCAATGAATGCTATAAAAGTAAACATGCTTTTGATACCAAATTTTAAAATAAATTACTTCTCCCCCTTTTTAAAATAAACATGTTCTTAAATACCAATTGAAAATATAAACTTAAGATAAACATGTTCTTTAAATAATTGCTCTTGATACCAATAAAAATTTCAATAAAAGCTTTAGATACCAACAATAAAAATTTCAATAAAAGTTCTTGATACTAACAAAACAAAACAACAAAAAATATGTTCTTGATACTAATATCCATGCTCTTGATAACAATATCAACAAAACATAAAACAAATATTTTTAATATAAACTTAAATAAACATGCATATATACTATATATACTAAACATGCATATATACTAAAATATTTCTCCCCCTTTTTGTCAATCATCAACAAAGGGGTTAAAGAAAATAATAAAACAATGTTTTCCCCCTTTTTTTCCTAAACAAAAATCAACAAGGGGTGAAATCAAATCAAAACATTATGATACCAATTGAAAAAAATATATCAATTTAGTGCATCATGATACCAATTGAAAATAAATAAAACATTTTGAAGAAACCAACCAAAAAATTTTGATATCAATTGAAAGATATAAACATATAGGTAATCTTGATACCAATTGTAAAAATTAGTACCAATTAAAAATATTTTATACTTTTGATATCAATTGAAAAACATAAACTAATCTTTTTGGTTAAACACTAAACTCATTTTGCAATAGAGATACCAAATAGAGAATAATATCAATTTAGTGTGTTTGATACCAATATTGAAAATGAAACATATACCAATTGAAAATAATGAAACATATACCAATTGAAAATGATTTACATTAGGAGCGTTTGATACCAAATTAAAAAATCAATATCATTTTACATCATAAAGTGTGAGAGTAAAATACCAAATGTAAACAAAATCAATTGGAAGGTGAAATATGAATTTTCTCCCACTTTATGAAATACTAAACAAAATGATGCATAAGCTTGTATAAGATACCAATGAAAAATAATCAATTGAAATACAATTTTCATTTAAGGAATCAAGCTTAGCATAACCAAAATTTTTGCTCAAAGATATAGAGATATAGTAAGCACAGATAAAACATATGTATATGTATGAAAAATTAAATACCAATCGAAATTGATACTATTTGAAGTATAAGCATACATATATAAAAATATGAGTATACAAGATAAATGGATGTCAATTGTGATACCAATTGAAAAGATACAATGATATCAATTGAAAATAAAATAAGATCAAGTGTATAACTCATACTTCCTACCACCCATTTCATGCACATGTTTTAAATAGATTTTCAATAATGAGCATACAAGGCATGGTCGCCTAACCTATCGCCTTTGGAAGGGTAGGGGTTTTCAAAAATAAGTTTGAAAATAATATAACACGTTTGAAAACTCTACCAAATGAAGAATACCGCAACTAGTTATATGAAAACTTTGAAAACTAGTACGAAATACTTCAAGAAAGGAATAAAATAAGAATATATTCTATAAATATGAAAATCACTAGACCAATGTCATTCAAAATCTATATAGCACATATAATACTCAAGAAAATAAAATCATGAGAAAACATCAAGTAATATGAGTGTACAAGTTTTGTGAAAGACATAGTTATGGAAATAGGTAATTTGGCTCAATAAGAAATTCCTTAGAAACATGAAAATCATCAAAACTAGAAATCCTTCAAGGTATATGTATGTCTTATACAAACTAGAGTATACATACATATCCAAAAATAAATGAGTCCACACAAGTATATGCATGAAGGCAAGTGGCTCAAGGATGTATATGTATAACTAATAGTTTGGTCAAAATAGACATATACATGGATTTTAACATAAACATGAAAAACATGTCAAAAATATGGAATACAAGTCAAAATGTATGAATCATCAAAATTAGACTATACTAGTACATCTAATGGGTACAAATGAGCATTCAAGCACAAACATATAATAATCTATTTGTGGCTCACTAGTTGTACAAGCATATATCAAATTTTAATGAAAACTAACATCTAAACATGTAATCAAAACATGAAGCATAGAAATCAAAACAAAACTCATATAATCATTATGGTAAATGCACATGCATTAGATTTATGATATACACAATAGCTAAAACAAATATGAGAACACAAAAGTATAAGTCCATATTAAACATGGGTGATCTCAAATACTAATCATGTATGTCACAAGTCTAATAAACATTGCATTTATCATACTAATCATGAAACACCAAAACATGCTAAAAATGAATAATATGAAAGCATGTAAATATAATGGGAGTTAGAGATTGTTACCAAAACCAATAGGGCACATCTCTATGTCTCCAAACCAATGTGATCCTCCCACCAAACTCCCCTTGAAAGTGATGCATCCAAATTGTCCTCTTTAAGCTCGGAACGCATCCATCTCAAGGCACCATCACTCTTACGTCATGTGAGAGCCCACACCTACATCAAATAAAATAGGAGTGGTTTTTGGTACCCATACTCTTTTGAGTTCATGGGGGTTAACTCCTTTCCTTACCCAAACAAATTTATTTGCTAAATTAGAATCATGTATCCTATCATAACAAAATTTAGCAAGGTGGCCTTTACGTCCACAATGCGTACAAGTGTACACATGAGCATACAAAGTGTTATGACTGTGATCGTGGGAAGCATGTGTATGCCGTGGTTTGTGTGCATGCATAGGAGGAACTTGTTTCTTTTGAAACATAGATCCCAAACGTGTATAGTTCATGGCACAATGGCTCAAAGTGGAGCCTAAATATTCAACACTTTTTTCAAAATATTTATATCATTTTTAATACATGAAGATAAAGTGGAGCATACAATAGGTGAGCTAGAATGTGAAGCTACACTAGCATAGCAAACATGTGAATCAATATCATTTTTCAAAGAAATGTTCTTCTTAGAAACCAAATCTAATTCTTTTGAAATAGAAATAATTTGTTTTTCAAAGAATCATTTTCTTTTAAAATAAAATCAAGTTTTGAAGTTAAAGTCTCATTTTTCTTTAAAACATTTTCACAATCATTTTACTTTTCAAAATTTTATTTTCATCAAGGGCAAGTTCAAGTTGGGATTTAAGTGAGTCACGTTCACTTGAAATCTCATCCCTCTCTTGTAAAGTCAAATCAAGTTTTGAAAACAACTCTTTATTTTCTTTAGTTAAGTTAAAAGTTTTCTTTTTCAAAACTTTATATTTTTCAAAGAGGTTCTCACAAACAATAGATAGCTCTTCATTCAAAGCATCAGGATCAACATAATCATCACAAGAAGAACTAGCACTATCTAGTTGAGTATCTGAATGTACCTCAAGGGAGTCATTCCCTTGGACCATGAAGCAATGATGTTCGGATTCTTCTCCGCTAAGTTTCCCCCTTTTTTGATTTCCGTTTGTAACTCGGGAGATATCAAAATGTTCCACACTGCAAAGGCGGAATCACAATGAGAAACCTTATTTAAATATTCTTTACTAAGTGATGCTCTAAGTGCCTTTAGGGCTAGTGCATTTGCCTCTATATGCTTGCTATCACTAAAGTAGGATTCCTTGGTAATGGCAAGGTAAACTTTATAACTTATGGCTTTTAAATGGCAACTCATCAGAACCTTCCATATCTCAATTTTAGAGATATCAAACATGGGAGATACATCCATGAGTGCAAACAATATGTGTGCAAATGCAAATGATAGATTAGCAAAATCAAGATCACACTCCTAGATGATTAAACCTAATATCAGGAGCGTAGGCTCTGATACCAATTAAAAATACACCTAGCGTGGGGTGAATAGGTGTATGGCTAATCTAATGATCAATAATGCGGAATTAAAAACTAAATGCGATACACTTAGTGTAACTAATGAGTGTAGCCGAATTTCCGATGAAGGGCTCTGGACTAACCCCTCTGAATTCCTCTAAATAAGAGTTGAGGTGCTATGTAAAGATCTATTGGTTAAACACAATTATGAGCACACACAAACAATACAAGCAATATGAATCAATGCACAATGTAAGAGAGAGAGTTAGAGAAAGTGGATCAAACGCAAACACCAAGATATGTTTTGAGATTCGAGCACACAGCTCTACGTCCCCGCCTTCACACAGAAGGATTTTCACTAACTCGTCCACACAGGACTTCCCACACAGGGAACCTCCACTGAGAATCTGGGGCAAATACAATCAGGAGTACAGAACTCCTCTCTCAACCAATACAACCTCTCACTAGAGGCAAGGCACAAAACAAACACCTCTACACTTAGAGGGATAGGCACTTAGCCAACAACAAATCAATCACCTCATACTTGAGGGATTCTAACACAATCTCCACCTCTCACTAGAGGGAGCCAAATACTACTTCCACTATTACCTCACGCTTGAGGGATAACAACTCAGTCACCTCTAACTAGAGGGATATCACAATCAATGGAAGGTTTACAACTTGATGATCACAAAGACTACAAACAACTTCTTTTCCCACAAAACAAAGATCCTAATAGATAGGATAGTAGATAAGCTCAAGTTTAAGAAATAAAGAGTTTGGAAATCAAAATCTCAAAGAAAAACTCTTGGGAAAACTTCTAGAATTGATACAAAAATGAAGATAAAAAACAATCCCAAAGACTTCTCCTTTTCTTGATTTTTCCAACCCTTTAAAACAAATAAAGATCAAATCTTTAAGCTTAAAAACTCTTCTGAAAATTGTATTAAAAAACTCGTAAATGGGAGAAATTTTGCTCTTGAAATTCTTATTGAAAAATAACCTCAAATGGGGTATTTATAGCCCCATTAGAAATCAGCCTGTTGGCAGCTGAAAAGGGCCAGAATGCCTTCCGGCCGACCGGTCAATGGTCAAAAATTTGACCAGTGAGCCCAGAGGTCGACCGCTCAGTCGACCGTACCCAGAACTAGAGTGCAATGACTCTCTGGCCAGTCGACCGCCCAGTCGACCGAGCTGGATACAGAGAGCAGAGCTCTCTGTCCGGTCGACCGCCCGGTCGACCGGAGGCATTTCCAGAGAGCAGAGCTCTCTGGTGGTCGACCGACCCGGTCGACCGGCCTCCCCAGCAAGGCTGCGGGTACGTTCTGTGCACGTCGGTCGACCGGTCCAGCCGACCGCTCACTGCTACGGTTGTCCGGCCCAGTCGACCGGCAGCCTGCCAGCCAGATAGATTTGGGACTAAAAATCTTAGGTTTTATCTTTTATAAAATCCCATAAAAACACATAAATTTCACAAAAATTAGTTCATATTATATCTTTGAAATACAAACATGTTTGAGTAAAAATCAAATCATGCTACAAATATTTGAACCATTTTTGTGACTTGGAAAATTTGTCTTAAACCAAAACTGTATTTTCCAAAACTTGTATTTTTGAAATGGAAATCCGATTTTTCTAGAACATATGTAAATACAAAAACATGATATTTAAACGACTTTGAAGCATATAGTATATGGATAGAATTCAATATACATGAAGGGTATTATATCTATGTTTTTGACAATAAACTCAAAAATAAGTTTTGTCTAAATATAAAACTCCAAACACATGAATAGTGTATCAAAATAAGTTTTTCTAAATAGATGAAGCATATATGTATATAGATCAAATCTAATATACATTAAATCATGTAAACTTATTTTGATTCTATCTATCCATGAAAGCCAAGATCAGTTAAACCGAAAACCAAACCAATAAACATGAAACTTAAAACAAGTGTGTGTTGTGAACTTGAGCATATCATACTATCTAACTTTACAATGGATCTAAACTAAGTCTTAGACTTAAACAAACCAAAGTCTTCTTGTAGAACACCATCTCCAAGTTGACTCGATCCAAACGCGATTCCCTGAGCATGACTCCAACCAAGTGCTAGATATAAACTTGACGCTCGAGCTCTTGAATCACCATGTGAAAGCTCCAAAATACCTTTGTTCAAGTTAATCACCTACTAATATCTTGGTTAAATATCTGAAACTCAATATCACAAGATTATTAGTAAACTATAACTACATGAGTTAATCATCATCAAAACTAGAGTGGAAGGCCTCTGGGCCAACAATTCAGGCTTTGGTCGATGCCGGGGTTCTAACTCTAAAGTCAGAACAAAAGACACCAAAAGTCACAGTTCCTGACGGGTCTTTCCTAATCCCTGAAGCACGGCTGGAAATAAATGATCCTTCAGTTAAAAATCAAGAGATTAAGGGTCTCGTTCCCTTGACATTGAAAACAGAGAAAATCATGTGGATGCACCCAGACCTTGCCCAAGATGAACAGTGGAATTCGAAGAAATCCAAGTCAAAGGGCAAATCTTGCAATGTCATCTCTGTCTTGCCGATGACGGCAATGTAACATCAGCTTCTCTTAGTGATTCTAAAGGAGAAAGGCACGCTTGCACAGCGCAGGCTGATGTACCTCAGCTGACGGGTACTCGATCCAGAAAATCATACTTGAAACAGTATGAGAGAATTATAAAAGAGAAACAACAGCAAACGACGTCAGTACAACTACCCATGCCAGCTCCAGTCCTGACCTCGGGAAAAGAGAAATAGAAAGAAGTCCGGTTTGACTACGTCCTAAAGAAACCTTCAGGCCCGGGACTTAACATCCCTTTTCGCTTTGACATATTGGCCTAGCTGGCTAATATCCCTGCTCATATCACCATACACGAGCTGCTTCACCTCTCGAAAGAGACAAGAGAAGCACTCAGGGATGCACTAGCTAATTCAGAATCAGTTCTGACACATATGCCAGAGACCCCTAGAGACGACACTTAACCCTCGTGTTCTGAATGTCATCATGAACAGTTGAAAGTACCTGCTATTACTTTCACAGCTGAGGACATGCTCCTCAAGGATAACAAACACGATTGACCTTTGTACTATACCGGATACATCGGTTCGACATGCATTAAAGGGTACAAGTTGATCCAGGGTCTGCACTTAACATTACCCCTAAAAGGCTCCTCTACTTCCTTGGCATACCTCTGTATTGGTTGTCCGCAACCATTACGATGATATACGGTTTTAACTCAACCACTTGGAAAGATTCGACTCCGTTGCCGAATCGAGAACCTGAAATCAGAAGTGACGTGTTACGTCATTAATGCTGACACTTCATATAACTTGTTATTAGGACGACTTTGGATCCACGCTAACTGGATTGTTCCCTCTACTCTGCACCAATGCTTCAAATACGTGGAGGATGATACTACGGTACAAACAGTGTTCGCTGAGAAACAACCATTCAAAGGGTAGAAAACTACTTTACTGATGCCCTCCTATATCAAGAAATCGGTAAAACATCAAAAGAACCATTGCCTAACAACGACGATAGTGGCAATGAGGCAGATTCAGAGTCTGAAGGAGACACGCCAGCTACTTTGATCGGTGAACCAATTGTAGCATGTTTCAATAATCCTCAATGTAATAATCCCTCTGAGGATGATGATGAATGGGTGATTAATAACAATGTTTTCTTTGATTATCCCGCGAGTATCGAATTGTTTGAATCTGTCGTTAATAGCTCTCTACACATGCCCTTTTATAAACCAAGCATACCAAGTACATCTATGGAATGTATGGAAGGGTTCGTCTTCATGATCCCTCCATCCAAAAGAAGTCAATCACCAATAATATTCGGTAGAGCCCAACTACGAAGGTCTATGATCACAGTTTCAATTTTAGACTCAGAGCCCCGCCAATTTTTCAATTATGCACGGTCAGCACAGCATATGATGAGAAAAATGGGCTACAGCCTACAGCGTGGGAGTGGCCTGAATTTTAGAAAAGGGCGACGTGATTTTCTATGTAATTTCATACCGAAAGGGAAACCAGCAAATTACTATGATAAAACACGCAGGGGGTTGGGATATGTTACACCTCCACCTTCTACATCAATTCGATCCGAAGACAACAAACTGATCCCGTCACGCTCTGCCTCTTCCTCAGAGTGAGAGTTAGATGTCAGTGTGGAAATGATGTTCGGGAACCTCTCCATTAATATGACTTCAAGTAGTCAATTGGAGCCTGCGGAAGCTATTGATGCTGAACCATGGGCTCAGCAACTGGATTTTCAGTGGGAAAAGCGATTCGTACAACGCAAACCACCTACTGAAGACAAGGTGATCCAGTTAACTTGGGTAGTCAAGACCACCCTAAACCCATCTTTATAAGTGAGAGCTTATCACTACGGAGAAAGAAGAATTGATTATACTCATAAGAGAGTATATCGATGTCTTTGCATGCAACTACGAAGACATGCCCAGACTTGATCCGCAAGTAGTCATGCATCGTCTGAATATCAAGCCTGACGCCAAGCCAGCCAAGCAACAACAACGACGATTTTGCCTGAACATTATGGAAGCTATTGAAGCCGAAGTCCATAAACTCATCGCATGTGGTTTCATATGGGAGGAGCAGTATCCAGATTGGGTTGCTAACATTATTCCCGTTTTTAAGAAGAATGAAAAAATTTGGATCTGCATTGAGAACTGTGATCTCAATACAGCTTGCCCTAAAGACAAATTCTTGTTGCCCATCACCGATATCAGGATTGAAAATACCTGTGGATTTAAAAGAATGTCTTTCATGAACGACTTTTCAGGGTATACTCAAATTAAGATGTACTCAGAGGATGAGAAGCATACTTCATTTCAGACACCATTGGGGGTATACTATTATACCATGATACCCTTCAGATTAAAGAACGCTGGAGCAACTTATCAACGTGCGATGAATAGAATTTTCCGCTACCACCTCTGAAAGACGGTAGAATGTTATGTTGACGACATTGCTGTCAAAAGTCGCGATAAGAATGATCATCTTCGTGATTTAAGAACAATGTTCGATATAATGCGAGCTCATTGACTGAAAATAAATCCGACAAAATCCTTCTTGGGGGTTTCAAATGGTAAGTTCTTAGGATCCATTGTCACGTCAAAAAGGATCCATCTTGACCCAGATAAAGTCCAAGCTATCCAAAACGCGCATCCACCTAAGAATCTCAAAGAACTTAGGGGCCTGCAAAGTAGACTGGCCTATATCAAAGGTTCATCGTAAATCTCTTAGGCCGTTGTTAATCATTCACCCGGCTCATGAAAAAGGGTATCTCTTTCGTATGGGATCAAACCTGTCAAGAAGCTTACAAGGATATCAAAAGATACCTCACTTAACCTCCAGTCTTGGTGGCTCCCACATCAGGAAAACCTTTCCTGCTTTATGTGAAAGCTATGGACCATTCTCTCGGTGCTATGCTTGCTCAAAAGAATGATGATGGTCACGAACAGACCATTTATTATCTCAGCAGAACTCTGATAGGGGCTCAGTCTCATTATAACTCTATTGAGAAGGAATGCTTAGTTCTTGTCTTTACTATTCAAAGGACGCGGCATTACTTGGTTGCCAAACCATACGTGTCATTTCCAGAGTGAATCCTGTGCGTCTCCTCATAACGAAACCAGGATCCCTAAATTCAAGATTAGCTAAGTGGGCACTCCTTCTATCTCAGTACAACATGCTCATTGTCCCTCAGAAGGCAGTTAAAGGCCAAGTGCTTGCAGACTTCCTGGCTGCTCATCCGGTTCCGGAAAGCTCAAAACTTCATGAAGATATTCCAGATGAGGTTTTTTAATCTAATATAACTTCAGAGGATGAAGTATGGCAGATGTTCTTTGATGGAGCAACAAGAATAGGCCCTACAGGCAAGATCATTACTGGTGGTGGGAGTTATATTTATCTCTCCACAAAGCCATGTCCTTCCTAGGGCGTTTTCATTGACGGAACCATGTTCCAACAACGTGGCGGAATACAACGCTCTACTCATTGGCCTTCAGCTCGCCCATAAAATGGGGGTAAGCTACCTCAAAGCTTATGGTGATTCAAAACTGATTATTAATCAGGTTAAAGGAGAATATGAGGTCCGCCATGGAGATTTGGTACCTTATTATCATGAAGTCATCAAAATGGCTAATTTATTTGATGGCTTTTATATCAGTCATGTATCCCGATCCCAAAAACTAAGGCCAACCCTCTGGCTACACTAGCAGCTACATTGGCCTTACCAATCGGCACAACGTATCATCTTACGGTGGCTACTTGACGCCTTATTTGTCCTAAACATATGTTGAAAACCAAGGAGGTCCATATCACCTCGACGGATTTTGAACCAAGAGATTGGCAATTTCCCTCATTGACTATGCTTAGCATGACATATTGTCAGATGACCCTAAAGAAGCGGCGTCTATCAGACGAAGGTCTCTCCATTTCTACTATGATCTAATAGTAAAGACACTCTACCGTCGCTCATATAACGGTATCCTCCTCTGTTGCCTTTCTAATTCGGAGGCATAAGAAATGCTTAAAGAGGCGCACTATGGTATATGCGGAGCTCATCAACCAGGTCCAAAACTCAAGGATCGATTGAACAGGCTTGGATATTATTGGCCAACCATGATAGCCGATGCCATCAAATATGCACAAAGATGTAAAGCCTATCAAATTCATGCAGACTTTATACATCAACCTCCAGAACTACTTCATTCGACTATTACATCGTGGCCATTCGAAGCATGGGGAATCAATGTCATAGGGCCTATCAGCCCCTCATCAACAAAAGGTCATCGGTTTATCTTAGCAATAACCATTACTTTTCAAAGTAGGCAGAGGCTATACCACTTGTTGAAGTTAAAACCTCTAATGTGGTTAACTTTATCAAACACCATGTCATCTATCGATTTGGTGTCCCTGGGCGAATTATCATAATAACGGTCCCTAATTTATAAGCCAGGTATTCTATCGGTTCTGTGATAAGTATCAAATTCAGAATGTAGCATCAACCGCTTATAACCCTACTGTTAATGGCTTGGCGGAAGCATTCAACAAGATAATTATCAAGCTGCTCAAAAAATTCACTTCATCAAATAAGCGAGACTGGAATGAGAAGCTTGGTGAATGTCTTTGGGCCTACCGAACCACAGTTCGGATCCCGACAGGCAATACGCCTTTTTCTCTTGTATACGGGTGCGAAGCAGTCATACCGTTAGAAATCCAGATGCTGTCATTACGAGTCTCCTTGATGACAAGAATGACAAAGGAGGACAATGATCTTTTGCGTCTTCAAGAGCCCGAGCCTTAGATGAGAAGCGACTACGAGCTCAACAACATATTGAGTTGTATCAAGTGCGAATCTTAAAGGCCTTCAATAATAAGGTTAAGCAAAGGATTTTTCAGAAAGGAGATTTGATTTTAGCCATCAGACGACCAATGATCATGATGCACAAAATCAAAGGCAAATTCTAACCTAAATGGGAAGGACCATTCATGATAGAAACAGTCTATTCGAATGGAGCATATCGCCTTATAACCCTAGACGGTGATACGCTCATAATGCCATCAATGGCAGGTTCTTAAAGAAGTATTATCCTTGATAGGATCCTTCTGATCAAGACCTTCAGATCCAAGATATTTAGAAAGAGCGCTCCTCTCTTTCTCTAACGGGGTTATACTGCCATAAACCAGTGTCGAGCGGATCGAACACCAGTTGCATCAAAGAAGAATCAAGGTAATGAACTTTGGTTTTTAACCTTATCACTCTTCTCTAATTCATTGTCGACTACTGTCGACCCGATCGAGCACCGGTGACATTGAAGAAGAAATAAGGTGTTTTAGCCTTGTCACTCTTCTCTAGTATATAAACATGCACCTATCTTCAACTTAGAAGAATAGGTCATATTTGAAGTCAAGCATGCCTAAGCAACAGTTTCAGGAAGATAGTTTATTTAGCCTGACTTTACTATATACAGTGGTGGCATACTTGTCTGCTCATGTTCGATCAATCGATCAAAGCTCGACCCAATGATAAAAGGTCCGACCAATCAAATGAGTTTATCTGATGACTTATCAAGCCAAACTAATTAAAGAAGGTTCGTGATGCATCATTTTGTAGAACATTTCCACTGTTTTCATGTTCATATCAAAACATGGTAACCGATCGAATGATAGATCAAATAAGTTTATCTGATGACTTATCAAGCCAAACTCATTGAAGAAGGTTCGTGACGCATCCTTCTACAGAACCCTTCCAACATGGAAACAAAATAAGGACTCACAGAGAGACCATGAGGAACGAAATCTTTAGATCAAGATCTCATGAAATTCATGCCCATTCCTTTAATCCCTAGCTCACCTACAGAGTGAAAACCCAGGGGAGACATCACGTTACTCAAAGTAACGAAAATGATCCAATGCCTCTAACAACCAAGGATAGAGGAAAATATTGGCCCTTTAAGCCCAACAGAAGTCTTACAACTCATCATGTTGAGGAGAATAGCATGGCTAGCCCAACTCAAATAGTAATTAGTAAGGCATATCAAATTCGTTGACAGCTGAGGATTTTCTAAAAATCCTAAGGGATCTGTTCCCATTTGACTCCTCTCCAAAATCACTTAACAATTCCCGTCCATAGAATGGTAGGATCACATAGAAAGGTATTCATTTTCCTGGCGAGATGACAAGTCAAACCTATCATGTTAACATTAAACCTCTGGTAGTAAGACTCCAACACACTCCCCGGCAGATAAAACCAAAACTCCACTTATCATTCTCCTCAATAGAATGATAAGGTTCACTCAAAATTACTGTTATGTTCAAATGCCTCTAACAGTAACAAAATCCTGGTCATGTTAATATTACACCTCTGACAGACTGTTTTATAGAATCTCGTTCTAAATCCCCACAGAGTTCTCTGACATATAATCTTTCATGAGATTCATATTTCTTAACTCCCTAGTGAGTTTTTGGTAGACTCTCTTCAAAGTTTATTATCTCCCTTCCGAGTCCCCAATAGACTCTCTTGGTTGTCACGTTAACAATATACCTATGACAATTTCTTCTAAATAAAATCCAACGAAGATATTAATTTTCCATGGAATTTATAACTAAATCTTATCTTCCCTAGTGGAATTATTTCCTTTACCGTTATGTTCAGCTTGTCATCTCTGAACGGTAGAAATCCTGAGCTTGATGATTTCTCAATCAGTTATGTACATGATGCCTCTGAACCGACAGACAACCAAGTCTCATTTTTCAGTCCAGTAGGGACTACACCTTTGCCGTTATGTCCAGTTCGTCGCCTCTGAATGGCAAGGTTCTGAGTCTAAGTGATCTCTTCTTTCATTGTTATTTGAATTGAATCAAAGTTACTTTTTCTTCTTTACTTTTGTTTTCGTTTACTCTCCTCTAATGTGTTGCAATCCAAGTTAATTTGTTAGCCTCAAGACTGCTTCGCCATTGCAAGTGCCCTTGATGGTCTATGGTGATGAACAACTATTCTCTTGCTAGTATAGTTTGCCCTTTTATTCTTAGTATAGATCGGGAATGGGGAAGATCCTAAACGCCATGCTTGATCGCCTTCAAAGACAAGGTAAGTCGTAGCTACGAATCCAAGGTATATGAGCACACAAGGGGTAAGTAACTTTTAGTTTCTTTCCTTTCTTTTTATTCTTTAGTTTAGAACACCAACAACACCCACTTCTTTTATCACTCCTTTTTCATTTCTTTGTACATATCCAATTCTGGTTTCTCCATCTTCCTAATCTCTCACTTTCTGCCTAACTTCATTGTAATTTATTTTTCTTTTCTTTTTAAGAACTAAAAGAAGAACTTTAACTATTAATAGTAGCATAAAAGAGAACTTACTAAAAAACTTCCATCGCTAATTCCTCCTTGTGGATCGAGACCCGCATAGCCACTTGCTATTGCGGTAGAATTGAGCACCTTGCACTACTGTTTTAAAAGTTTTGAAATTCTGTATTATTGTGCAGGTTCAAACTCAATCAATCAATCTATTGGCCCAGAGGCCTTTCACCCTAGTTTTGATGATGACTAACTTATGAAGTTATGTTATTAATGATCTTGTATTTACTAAGTTCAGATATAGATCAAGATCATAGTTGTTGTTTAGCTTCTACAATAGACGTGAAGTTAAGTTTCGCAGCTATCACATGTTGATTCAAGAGCTCACGCTTCAAGATCGCATCTAGTACTCAAGAGGAGTTAAGCTCATTCGGATCGAGTTGCCTTGGAGTAGAAGATCGACAAGACGACTTGTATCTAGGTTTGTTTAAGTTTGATTATTGTTTAGATCTTGTGTAAGGATAGTCTAGCTTTGAGTTACTCAAGTATGCACACACACACACAAGTTTATTGTTTGATTTTTGATTTAGCCGTTTCACTTTAAAAGTTTATGCTTACTTGGTTTGCACAAAACTTATAGAAACAAGTTTCAAGTTTTGTGTTTTGGCTTTTGAAGTATACATCTTTTAGTTTCCTAAATAGATTCCTTTAAAGAAGTTTTACATGATGTATATATATTGCATTTAATCCATATACATTGATGGTTCATATATATTTAGAAAAACTTATTTTGATGTATCTAGTCATGTGTTTAAGTTTTGTTTTTATCACAACTTATTTTGGGATTTTTTATAAATAAACAAGGATATATCATTTACTATATGTATTGAATTCTGTCCATGCACATCATGCTTCAAAAGTGTTTTAAATATCTTTTTTTGTATCTATATATGTTTGAGAAAAATTAATTTTCCATTTCAAAGTTTAATTTTAGAAAATGCAGTTTTTGGTTTAAGCTTGAAATTCTTTATCCCAAAAATAATTCACATGTTTGTAATATGTATTGATTTTTGATCATATATATTTATATTTAAAAGTATTTATAAGAACTTATTTCTGTGAAATTTATGAGATTTTATGGGAATTTATAGGCATTTAAAAGACCACCTATAAAACCCAACTTTGTGCTGGTGGTGGTCGACCGACCGGTCGACCACATTTTCATCCCTATAAAACCCAGTTTTGGGCTAGTGGTGGTCGATCGACCAATCGACCGAACCTGGCTCGGTCCCCCGTTCGGTCGACTGATGTGCACAAGGACATGCACAAGCCCATTGCCTTAGAGCCGATCGACCGTTAGGTCACCGACTGAATCAACCCATCTCTCGGTTGGTCCCGGTCAATCGAGCAGTCGACTGACAAGATATTACCTTGGGGGAGGTCGACTGACCGATCGACCGACAGCCCCAACGGTTGAAAATTTGACGTTGGACGGTCAACCAGGCGATCGACCGACAGGTCAATTTTAACCTGTTCTGGACCCCCAACGACTATATTTTAGAATCCCTATAATATGGGTTCCGACAGGTCAGTTTTGACCTATTCTGAACCCCAACAATTATATTTTGGGATCCCTACCTCTGGCCAGTTTTCTACAAGATTTTTGAGAGCCAAAATTCTTACTTTCTACAGAGTTTTTAACAAGTTTTCAAAACAAGTTGTTGAGCTTCAAATTACATATTTATATTTTGTTTTTAAGTATTGAAAAATCAAAAGAAAACAGGTTTTGAAGATCTTGTTTCTTGTTCTTCATTCTAATCAATTTAAGAGTTTTTTCAAAAGTTTTCTCTTTGTGTTTCTTTTTCAAAATCTTTGTTCACTCACATACTTGAGCTATTCATTACAAATCTATCCTCTAGGATCTTATATTGTGAGAGGTTGTGTTTGTGGTCTATTGAGATTATCAAGTTTTTGTTTACGATCTTATGAGATCACCAAGTCATTATTTGTGATCTTTGTGATCACCAAGTTGTAATCTTTTTTTACTTTGTGCCTACCCTCTTGTGTAGAGATGTGAGAGTTGGAGTTGAGTACTCCTTATTTTATAAGTTGTATTTCTCAGTAGAGGTCCCTTTGTGAAAAGTCCTATGTGGACATAGTGAAAATCCTTCTGTGTGAAGGCGGGGACGTTGAGCACTGGCTTAAACCTCAAAATATATCGTTGTGTTTGTATTTGATCTTCTATCTCTTAACTCTTTACTCTTTATATCTTGTATTGTCTTTATTGACATATCTATATATGCTTGATATTGTATGTGAACCCACACTTGTGTTTAATCAAAAAAGCTATTGAAGCACCTCAACTTTTAATTTAGAGGAATCGTAAGGAGAAGTTTCAGAGCCCTTCACGGAAAATTTGGGCTCACTCTTGATTACATATAGTGTATATTTAGCATTTAGTTTTAATTTCGCATTATTTGTCTTAGATTGCACTACACCTATTCACTCCCCATCTAGGTGTACTTTCAATTTGTATTAACTCTTGATATTCGGTTTAACCACCTAGGAGTGTGATCTTTTATTGCTAATCTAGTATTTATTTTGCTTACATACATTTTGTACTTATGGATTATCTTGCACCTCCCATGTATGATATTTCCAACATTGACATGTGAAAATTTATGGTCCAAGAGAATGACTCCCTTGAGGAAACTTCAGAATCTCATCTTGATGATTGTGCTAGCTCTTTCGATGATCAAATAGTAGTATGGATGCCCATGCCTTAAATAAAGAGCTCTCTATATTTTATGAAAACTTGCTTTCTAAATATAAACTTTTGAAAAAGAAGAGTTTGGATTTGAAGAAAGAAAATAAATTTTGTTTTCAAAACTTGATTTGATTTTGAAGGAGAAAGTTGAGATTTCAAGTGAAAGTGATTTTTTGAAAACTCAACTTGACCTTGTTTTGAAAGAAAATAAAATTTGAAAAATAAAAATGATTTTGATGTTGTTTTGAAGAAGAATGGTGTTTTGTCTTCAAAATTTGATTTAGTTTTAAAGAAAATGATTCTTTAAAAAATAAAATTGTTTTGATTTCTAAAGAATTAGAATGCATTTCTTTAGAAAATATTTCTTTAAAAAATAATTTTGCTTCTCATTCTTGTCATGCTCCTATTGATTCATCTTCTGATGATAAGAATTTTGTTTTTCTTGAATGCTCCACTTCTTCTTCTACTATTGATGATGATATCCATGTTTTGAAGAAGATTGTTGATTGTTTGGGCTCCACTTTGAGCTAATGTGCTATGGATCACAGGAGATTAGAATTTATGTTTCGAAAGAAATAAACTCCACATATGCATGCACACCCTCCACGACATACACATGCTTCTCATGTTCACACACATGGCACCTTATATGCTAAAGTATACACTTGTACACATTGTGATTATTCGGGCTATCTTATAAAGTTTTGTTATGATAAAATACATATTTTAAATTTTGCAAGTAAGAATATTTGAGTTAGGAAAGGTGCTAACCCTCGAGGACCCAAGAAAGTTTGGGTACCAAAATCTACTCCTATTGCATTTGATGTAGGTGTGGGCTCTCACAAGACGTGAGAGTATTGGTACCTTACTGGTGGATACGTTTGAGTCAAATAGATACAACATTGGATGCATCGCTATCAAGGAGGTTTGGTGGGAGGACCACGTTTGGAGATTTAGAAACTAGTTCATTTGGTATGGTAACTATCTCTAACTCCTTGTTTATATTTACTTGCTTTTTATTGATGATTTTATGTCTTGGATTTCATGTTCATTAGCATTAAATGGAATGCCTATTAGACTTGTGATATACATATGTAGCCTTTGAGATAAACCGATGCTTATATGGATTCATGTTCTTAGTATTCTCAATTATTGTAGAGCTATTGTGTATATCCTAGTTCTAATAACACTTACATTTACAGTAATGATTACATTTATTTTTCAATCATGTTTTGATATTTTTATGCTTTATGTTTTTATTACATGTTTAAATGTAATTTTCATTAAAACTTGTGATTATACTTGTACAATTAGTGAGCTACACTTGATTCATATGTTTGAGTGCTTCATTGCTCATGTCTACTTCTTACGTGTTTTTGTATAATTTAGTTTTGATGATTCTTACATTTACACTTGTATTCCCTATTTGTACATATTTTTTGTAAGAATGTGTTTAGTTTCATGTATATGTAAATTTTGCAATAACTATTAGATATACATGTTCTATCTTTGAGTCACTTGCTTTATATGCCATGTACTATTTTATGGACTCAATTCATGTTTGGATAATATGTATACTTTAGTTTTGACAAAACTTACATATACCTTGAAGTTTATGCTTCTTTAATAGTTTTTAATGAAAATAGAATTTTTCATGTTTTACGGTTTCATATTTATGAAAAAGAATTTCATTGAGCTTCACTGATTTATTTCCATGTATATGTTTCTTACATGATTCTTGCACACTTTATATTTTGTACTGACTCATGATTTTAGATTCATGAGAATCTATATGCTTCATAAATTTTGAGTGTCAATTTTTGTATAATTAGCATGTTTTCATGAATATATTATGGTTTATTCTTTGCTTAAAGGATTTCGTACTAGTTTCAAAATTATCTTAAAACTAGTTTTGTATTCTTCAATTGGTAGTATTTTCAAACTATGCTAAAATTATTTTTAAATCTTATTTTTGAAAACCCATACCTTCAAAAGAGTTTGGTTGGGTGACCATGCCTTATGTGCCTTAATGAGTATATTTTATTAAACATGTGTAGGATAGGTGGATGTTATGAGCTATACATGATTTCAATGATATTTCATTTTTGTATACTCATATTTTTCTTGTATATGTATATATTATATCTCAAGTGGTATCATATTTCAATTGCTCTGATTATGCATACATATATATGATTTTTTTGTGCTAAATCAAAATAATTATACATATATATTTATAGCACAAACTATTTTATGCTAAACTTGATTTAGTTTTAAATGTTAATTGATATCTTTTACAAGCTTATGCATTATTTTTGTTGGTATTTCAAAAAAGGGGGAAAAAATTCTTGATTTTACATTCAATTGGTATTTCATATACTTTTAATTGGTATCTTACTCCCATCTTTTTGAGAAAAAGATTTTATTTTAGAAAATATTTACATTTTCAATATTGTTTCAATAACTTTCAATTGTATTATTTACAATTGGTATCTATATTGCAAAATGGTTTAGAGTTTACCTTCAATTGGTATCTTTAAATTTAAAAAGATTTCTTTCAATTCGTATCAATTGGTAAAAAGATTACTTTCTATTTGTATTTAAAAAATTTTTGTCATGGATCATTTACTTTCAATTGATATGATTATTATATCCCTGTTGTTTTTCAATATTTTTTCTATCAAAATTTGTTTCATTAGTATCAAAATTTTGTTTTGAGATATATTGCTTATATGCAAAGAGAGCTTAACGTCTCCTCTATGTATAGATTCATATTGAGTGTGGTATATAAAGAAGAGCTTGACATCTTTTTTATATGGTACACGCGTATAGGGGAGGTTAATCTCTAACTATACATTGTATGTTATGCTTATATGAGTTAGGGTTTAGTCATCCCTTTCTTTATGTAATGCATGTATACAGGGGGAGTTTCTAATAGTCTCTCCTCTTTATGGATTCATATCACATATACATTTATCGTATTTTTCTTTACCCCTTTGTTGATGAGTGACAAAAGGGGGAGAAGGTTTGAGTTTATATATGCATGTTTTAGTTTTATGCATATATTGTGCTTTGATATCAAGTTTTGATTTTGATATCTAGAGTTTGTATGCATATCTATTCTATTAGATTATTATTGGTATCAAGAACTTATATTGTTCATTGGTATCAAGTTATCATAATTTCAATTGGTATTGTATATTTTCAATTGTTCAATTAATATCAAGAGCATTGGTATCAAGAGGCTTACATTGTATACTCATTTGAAATTGATATCGAGTTTTTGCATATATTTGATACCTAGAGCTAAAATTGCACATTTTTATGATTATTATGTTTGGTATCATGTGCTTACATTGCATATCTAATTGTTTTAATAGCTATGTATGAGTTAAGGGGGATTCTATGAAGCTTATCTTTAATCCGTGCATATATAACCTCATAAGTTTTATCATCATAAAAAAGGGAGAGATTGTTGGCCCGAAAGCCTTTCACTCTAGTTTTTATGATGACCAACTTATGAAGTTATATTACTAGTGATCCTGTATTTACTAAGTTTCAGGTATAGATCAAGATCATAGTTGGTGTTTAGCTTCTACAATAGACGTGAAGTTAAGTTTTGAAGCTATCACATGTTGATTCAAGAGCTCGCGCTTCAAGATCGCATCTAGTACTCGAGAGGAGTCAAGCTCATTTGGATCAAGTTTGGATTGTCGTTTGGAGAAGAAGATCGACAAGAAGAATTGTATCTAGGTCTGTTTAAGTTTGTTTATTATTTAGATCTTGTCTAAGGATAGTCTATCTTTGAGTTGCTCAAGTATACACACACAAGTTTATAGTTTGGTTTTTGGCGTAACCATTTCACTTTAAAAGTTTATATTTACTTAGTTTGCACAACACTTACAGAAACAAGTTTCAAGTTTTGTGAATTAGCTTTTCAAGTAGACATCTTTTAGTTTCATGAATAAACTTTATCAAAAGAAATTTACATGGTTTATATGTATTGAATTTCATCCACATTCATTGATGGTTCATATATGTTTAGAAAAACTTATTTTGATGTATCTAGTCATGCGTTTAAGTTTTACTTTTATCAAAACTTATTTTGGGGTTTATTTTCAAAAACAAGTATATATCATTTACCATGTGTATTGGATTCTATTCATGCACATCATGCTTCAAATGTGCTTCAAATATTCTGTTTATGTATCTATACAAGTTTAAAGAAAAATCGGTTTTCCATTTTAAAGTTTAATTCTGGAAAATACAGTTTTTGGTTTAAGATTGAAATTTTTTACCTCAAAATACTTCACATGTTTGTAATATGTGTTTATTTTTTATCACATATATTGGTATTTCAAAGTATTAATATGAACTTATTTTTATAAAATTTATGAGATTTTATGAGAATTTATAAGCATTTAAAAGACCACATTTTCATCCCTATAACACCCAGTTTTGGGCTACTGGCGGTACACCGACCGTTCGACCAAAGCCTGGCTCGGTCGACCATTCAGTCGATCGATATACACAAGAACGTGCACAAGCCCATTGCCTTAGAGTCGGTCACCGGTCGATCGACTGGATCAACCCATCTCTCGGGTTGGTCCACGTCAACTGAGCGGTCGACCGACTAGGCATTACCTTGGGGGCAGTCGACCGACCGATCGACTGACAGCCCCAACAGTCGAAAAATTGACCGTTGAGCAGTCGACCGACACGTCAATTTTGACCTGTTCTAAACCCCAACTGCTATATTTTGGAACCACTATAAATATGGGTTCCCTTGACCAGTTTTTTACAAGATTTTTGAGAGCCAAAATTCCTACTTTCTACAGAGTTTTTAACAAGAGCTTCAAATTACATATCTTTATTTTGTTTCAAAGTTTTGAAAAATCAAAGAAAATAAGTTTTGAGAATCTAGTTTCTTGTTCTTCATATCTATATCAATTCAAGAGTTTTCCCAAGAGTTTTCTATTTGTATTTTTTTCCAAAAGCTTTGTTCACTCACATACCTGAGCTATTTATTGCAAATCTATCCTCTAGGATCTTGTATTGTGAGAGGTTATGTTTATAATCTACTGAGATCACAAAATTTTTATTTGTGATTTTTTAGGTTACCAAGTCATTGTTTGTGATCTTTGTGATCACCAAGTTGTAATCTTTCTTTGCTTTGTGCCTACCCTCTCGTGTAAAGGTGTGAGAGTTGGAGTTGTGTCTCTTTATTTTTTAAATTATAATTTCTCGGTAGACGTCCCTTGTGGAAGGTTATGTATGGACATAGTAAAAATTCTTCTATGTGAAGGCGGTAACGTAGAGCAGTGGCTCGAACCTCAAAATATATTCCTGTGCTTGCGTTTGATCTTTTATCTCTCAACTCTCTACTTTTTATATCTTGCATTTTCTTTATTGCCATATCTATATATGTTTGATATTGTGTGTGCGCCCACACGTGTTCAATCAAAAAGCTATTGAAGCACCTCAACTCTTCATTTAGAGGAATCGTGAAGAGAAGTTCTAGAGTCCTTCATGGAGAATTAAGACTTACTCTTGATTACACAAAATGTGTATTTAGCATTTAGTTTTAATTTTGCATTACTTGTTCTAAATTAGCACTACACCTATTCACCCCCCTTTAGGTGTACGTTTACGATCAACTCTCACGGTGGGTTGAATGAGTTTATTTGATGGCTTATCAAGCCAAACTCACTGAAGAAGGTTCGTGACGCATATTTGCAAAGCCTTTCCACTGTTTCCATATTCATATCAAACTGTTGCAACCGAATGAGTATCAAAGAGGACTCCACTAGGAAAGTTAATCTCTGGACAAAGTCCTCGTAGAATTCATATCCACTTCCTTGATCCCTAACTCATCTGCGCAGTGAAAACCCAAGAGGTACACTACGCTAATCTAATGCCTCTGATGGCTAAAGGATAGAGGAAACAGTTAGCTTTTAAGCCTAACGAAAAATTCTAGACAACTCATCATGTTGAGGGGAATAGCATGGCTAGTCCAACTCAAACGGTAGTTGGTAAAGGCATACTAAATTCTTTGATAGTTGAGGGTTTGCTAAAAATCTCGAGGGACCTAATCCCACCTTCCCTTCTAAAATCCCATACCAATTTCCATCCATGGAATGGTAGGACCACTAAAAAACTGTAATTTTTTCTCAGGGAAATAATCACATATCGAACCTATCACGTTAGCATTATACCTCTGGTAGCAAAACCAACTTATCCCCGGTAGGATAAAATTTCAACTTGTCAATTCTCTTCAATAGAATGATGAATCCACTAAATTGCTCAAATCGAAAAATTCCCTGGCCAAGTTAAAAATTACTTCTCTGATAAAAATTGCTCATATCACAATACAAATCCCTATTAAGTTAATATTATACCTATGATAGTGATTCTCTTGACTTTCGAGACGTTCGATGTTAAGTTAAAACATCACGCCTCTAGCATCCATTTTATTGTTAAGATAAATACTACACTTGTGACAATGATCTTCTCTCGAGCTTTCTCATCAAAATCGAGACGTCCAATGCTAAGTTAATATCATATCTCTAACATTCATCCCGCTGATAAGTTAACACTAAACCTATGACAGTGATTTTCTCATTTCCCAATGAAAATGAGACCTTCTTGATGCTAAGTTAATATCATGTCTCTAGCATATATCCTTGTCAAGTTAACATCACACCTCTGACAATACAATTTGCTCAAGCTACAAATTCAAACCCATCACGTTAACATTATACTACTGACGGTAAACAAACTCTGTAAATCTCCAGTGGATCAAACTCCACTTGTTATTCTCGTCAATAGAATAGCAAGTTCATAAAATTCGTTCAAATCATGAATTCAACCCCTATCAAGTTAACATCACACCTCTGACAGTTCTTCTCAAATTTCCTAACAGAATTACTGAACTTTGAGTTGCTATGTTAATCGTCACCTTTAGCACTCAAAATCAATCACTTTTGTTTGTCTGATTTTCAAACACAAAAAGAAAATAAAAACAAGATGAAGACAAAATTATCATTTTTATTATTCATATAAAAATTATAAAAGTGATACAAACACTCTCTTATTCAATAAGATCGATTGTTACAAAAAGAGAAAAAGGACAAAAAGTTATTCTCATTCAGTGAGAATTTTATTTGGTCCTTAAGGTGCTGGATATTTTTCTGGTGCGCCTTCTCAACCTCAGTCAGAGCCTGGGCCCTCAACTCCTCCTCTGACAAAAATTTCTTCGAGGCTAGTTGTGTCCGGAGGGCTTCCAGCTTGGAAGAGTGATCATTAAGCTCTTTCTGCACCCGATGCTTTGTGATCTCAAGCTTCTCCACCTTCCTCTTCTTGTTTGCAAGCTTCAACTCATGATCCCGAATTAAGGCTTACGCCTTAGCAATCGCCAAGCAAGCACTTGCAATGCATCCTCCGCAGTTTTGAAAACGACTTCGGATTGATGGATGTCACTGATTAAGCTCTGATAGCTAACCCTGGAGTCATCAATTTGATGGGTGCACTTAGCTATCTGCTCCTAAATCTCCTTCCGCTCCCGTTCCTGGGTGATGTGGAGGTTACCTGATACCTATTGAGCATCAACAACCGGACGGACATTCTCCAGGCTCCTCAGATCATTCGAATATGTACCTAGCTGCTTGACCAGCATCTGATACACTTTCGTCTGATCAGAATCTCCAGTCTGCTTGATATTTTTGACATGGTTTTCAAGGAGTGGTCATGCAAACTTAAAGAGACTTCACCCAAAGAGCATTAATTCGACGCAATACTTCATCATCACAAAGAATTGCTCCACTATTTGGAGGGAAAGTTCTTCCATGATGTCCATAACTAGTGCTAGCGCCGGCGGAGCACTTCTTGACCCAGTTTCCACAATAGTGGTGATGGTGCTCTCACAAGATGAGGGTGGAACACTTGTCTCTCTAGAAGTAAGTTAGGTCAGGAGTGGCCTCATTTTGAGGTCACCAAAGGAGCTTTAGAATTTTGAACTGAAGCTTCAACAGAAATGTCCCTTCCACCAGTGTATATGATAGGCTCTTTTGCCTGAGTCGGTGCGACATCACTGCTGTCATTACAGCAGTGTCAGGGACAATGATAGAATTAAGAGTATCAAAGTCTGGTATTTTAGCGAGTTGAGGAGTCAGAGATGGCAAAGCCTCTGGCAGGTCTCTTGACCGAGAAGATTCCCCGGCCACAGATATTGTACTCATAGGGACCCCCTTAATACTGATCTTAAGAACTTCTAAACTCCCTGGTTGGGTCAGTTCTTCAATTATCTCAGTGATATTTAAGGAGCTTTCACCTTTATTAGTAACAACAGCCTCTGCGAATGTCATTCAAGCAAGTGTTAAAATGAGATTTGTATGATGGAAAAGAAAAATGATGATCGGGGTAGTAGAGAATACCCTCAGTAGTAGCGTTCTCCCGAGCGGCAGTTCCGTCTTTGGAGTAGCTACTGGCATTTCCTCTTCCGTCATATAGGAGAATTTGCTAGCATTAGAAAGAACAGGCTCATGGTCAAAATCATAGTCGTCCCCTTCTGATGACGAGGACAATACTTGAACCAAGTGATCTTACACATATTTTGCATTCTTTTCATTACACTCCTACATTTATCGTGTAATAAATTTGCTAATTTTCTTGTCTTAAATGTCTATTTTACAGAAGATAATAACGAAGAGAAAGATGATTAACCAAAAAAATACCATTTAAAATCAGATTTAACTGGATCTATTTGTTAGCTGAGGATGATTCCAGATCTAGTTAGAACAAATCAAGGATTGGGGCAAATGTTCAGCTAAAGATCAGAGCAAATCAGAAAGATAATACTAAATGGAAGCAGGTAAAATTCAGATTTCTATAAATTCATTTGGTTAACTAAAAATCAACAGAGGATAATGTCCAATATAGATACCAATTAAAAATCTAAAGGGATAAATGGATAGAGAGAAGATTAACAGATAAGATGAAGTAATTTTGACTCAGATTCTGGCTGGATACATTTTAGTATTTGAATCATAACTTTCGCTACCAGATCTCAAATCTAATGATTCAAGATGATCCAGAAAGAAGACGTAAAAGACTATAACTCTTAAGTTTATCACTATTTATAATTCTATCATTTGATAAGTTATATTTAGCAATCAACACGCCAACAAACTGCAGATCAGAACTGAGTATCCACATCAAATCAAGTTTGGAGATAAGAGAAAGATTCAAATTTAGAAATAGCCAGCTCTTCCTATCTTT
This sequence comes from Agave tequilana, assembly GCA_038442645.1. Taxonomy (NCBI): domain Eukaryota; kingdom Viridiplantae; phylum Streptophyta; class Magnoliopsida; order Asparagales; family Asparagaceae; genus Agave; species Agave tequilana. The sequence continues at coordinate 91,569 of JAVJIF010008811.1, forward strand.
TAACTCATTTTCTTATCCATTTCTATGCTATAAATACTCCACACATCAGAGACAGAGGGGAAGATCAAGCAGAGATAGGTTCTTAGGCCAGTTTTTCATTCTTTTTAGTATAGGTTTTTATTTACATTTTATGTAATTTTTTATTTTGTTGTAAGCATAGGTTAGACTGAGATTCATAAAAGTAAGAGAGAGAGAGACTTATATTGAGAGTGATACCGATGTAACCTCCTCCTTTCTTTCATCATTTCTACAAGCAATCAAAGGTAACATTTTTATACACTTTTTTGTTTATATGTTCTTCTTCTTTCTACTTTTTTCTCTTTTGATTTTGATGAATATCCAAGTGAATCTAGAAGCATCAGTATATCCATGTTTGTGTGAGTGCCACCGATATTTCAGATGATGTTCTCCTCAAGATTCTGTATCATTTCATTCTTGTTCATCTTGATGGTGTAATGCGAATGGAGACTGAACTCGATCTTATGGGAATGCCTTGATCACCTCTAAAGTAAGGTAAAACATACAAGGATTCTAGGTAAGTATTAAACTGGAAAAGAGTAAGTATTTCTTTGTGGTTTAATTTTCTTTTTTATTTTAACTTTTAGTTTAGATCGCCAACACCACAATCTTCCAACTCTTTTATTACTCTTTTTGATTTCTTTGTATAAATCCATTTTTCATTTTCTCCACCTTCTCAATCTACCACTTTCTTCTTAACTTAACTATAACTTATTTTTCTCTTTTCTTTTAAAGAACAAAAGAAGAAGTTTAACCATTCTTTGTAGCTTAAAAGAGAACTTACTAAAAAGCCTCCATCGCTAGTCCCTCCTTGTGGATCACGACCCGCATAGCCACTTGCTATCGTAGTAGTATTGGGTACTTGCATATACTATTCTTAAGTTCTGAAATTCTGTATTCTTGTGTGCAGATAAACCTCAATCAAAATTTTGGCGCCGTTGCTGGGGAGGAACGGTAAGTAACTCTCTTTTTAAGTTTACATTTTTGGTTAACTTTTTTCTTTGTTCTTGGTGTGCAGTGATAAATATCAAGGAAATTTTTGCTGTAGTAAAACATATAAGTGGCCCCGGACTTTGCTCAAGAAAGCAGAGCCTAGAAACCCTTAGATTTACTACATTCCAGTGACAATCTGAGTGAACTACTAGCCTGTGTTTTTGCAGGTAAGCTGAATTGCAAAGCTAAATTTCTGTAACTATTTATTTCCTTGTTTGTCTCACTGTACATACTTTTTAACCTCAATAGTAAAATGATATTTGTTAAATACTAAAATGATTTAGACTTGCATTTAGGCACGTGTCTAATTCGTTTACATTTTACTTTACTGTTGAAGAGTGCTGGAGCAAAGGTACTATGTATAGCATATAGTATAGGAACACTTTTGGATTATTTACATTGCTTAAGTGTTGCTTTTCATGTACATATTGCACTAAATTGGTTTAAGGGCTTGTCCTATAAATAAGATAAGGTGGGGAAGTCATTATCTTCCCTTAGCCCATAAACAATCTCCTCACTCACTAACCCAAGCCTATCTAAAACTGAGTAGACGTTGGCCCTAGGGACATCTCAGACTCATATAGGAGACTGACCTAAGGGGGAAGTTGATTAGAATTTGACTCTTGCCAAATCGGTATCTTAGGTTGGGGATTGAGAGGCAAAATCATGAAGGTTGGTGGTTTCGCATAATTAGGCATGTTGCTTCGGCACGGATACCTCCCACTGATCCTGCCTCTACCTGACCGATTAACTTGTGGCCAGATTCTGCAATATACCCCCCGTGGATAGTCTAACCAGTTAAAAGTCGTCTAGGTCTAAGGTCTACTTGCTTATTTGTTTGTTTTTTTTGTTTGTGTTTGACATTTCTTGTGTGATATGGCTCAAAACAACATTTTTTTCCAATTTTAATGGTAATCCATGTTACACCCTGACCTCTTTTTCAGATATTACCAACCCGGCATATTATAATTTTAACCAACCTAATGGTCGGATTGGTCTTATCTGAATCAATACATGCCCCAGTCCCAATACTATGAACAAGACTGAAATAATCATCACTACTCTTCACAGAGTCAATGGGGATACAACTTCCCTGAGTCATATTGTCAACCACCCTACCAACAACTAGCTTCATATACTCCTTCACCTGAACAACCATTAGAAGAATCAATTGACTGGGAAAAGAGGATGGAAGCCTTAGATAAGCTTGAGCGATGAATTCAAATTTTAGAAGATTCAAAATCCCATCAAATCATAGATCCTTACTCTATGTTTAAGAAAAATATACCGACTTAGAAAAGAGTATGGAATCTATAATTCAGTTTCAAAATGATCCACTCGATCTGATAGAAGCAAGACTTAGTAGATTGGAAGACATGCGTAGGAATAAGGAAACTCTCTCTACCCAATCTTTGACTATTCCCGACACTTCTAGCCATATTGATGAAAACCAAGACTCATGGTATCTTGAAGACTTTGACCAAGATTTAATTTCACCACAAGACCTTGAACTTGACCAATATCAATCCATTGATGAATTGGCAAGTTTTCATTTTGAGATTGAACTTGATTATGAATGTGAACCCGATCCCCAACTTTGTGATTCAGTTTCCATCTTCGAATCTAATTGACTCCGGTATTCTTACCCAATTGGACCAAGTTTTTGAGCCAGCATTTATTCCCGTACCCATAGATCTAAACATGGAATCACCAATTTTGGATAGTCATATTCCATTGATGGGAAAAGAATGTGAATTTCAATTCTTGGACTTGGACTCAACTCTTGAATCAAAACTAACTCTCGAACCCAAAGTTGATTTTTCCGAATTAGTATTGGTTCCTGAACTTGTCATTCTTGAGTCCAAATCAACCATTCCACTAAGTCACATTCTTTTGTTGGATATAGGTATAGACCATTATGACTCCGTGATGATTTTTGAAGATTGGTCATGTAAAGGGAATAAGTTTCAAGATAGGATCTTTCCTGATCCTATTCATATTGGGGACTGTAAATATGTAAATAGAAAAGAGGTCAATAAAGGTGGGTTTCGTGAACCACCACATTACCTTGATTGGGTAGCAACGCTTGACCCAATCAGACCACCACCGAAACCATCAGCATATAGTAATATTTTTCTTCCCTTTCTTCTTTTTCATGCATCTATGCATTAATTCATACATTGAGGATAATGCATAAGATAGGTGTGGGGGAGGGTTCTAACATAACTAAGGGTTTTTTTTAAAAAAATTAAACATTTTCTTTACTTTTAAAAACTCTTTGAAAATAGAAACAATATTTTCATCTTTTTTTGTAAGAAATTAAGTCAATTTTAAGGAATATGAGAATCATAATTAGGATTTATTATACTTGGTCAAAATAAAATTATTTGTTTAATTTTCAAGGTTAGGAAGAAAATTTGAAAAAGTAATTTAGTCTTGATTTGTACCTTGATGATATATGCATGTTTTATACACTTACGCACTTAGGGTTCAAAAATAAAGATTCTTATGCCTTATTTTAAAAAAAAAAGAAAAAAATATATATATATATAAATCCTCTGATTAAGCTGGGTATTTGTGCCTCATAAAGCATAAGTATTCATGCCTAAAGGCGATTCATATAATAAAATTCTTAGTTTTGTGGCCTTATTTGCTCGAGTCGTTAGGTTCTTGGAGTATTTTCTCACCCGTTCCCTAAGACTGTTTGTTTGGATAGTCACCGATTAAAAGCTCGTTACATGTGCAGATTAGAAAGCCTAATAGAACTAAGGAATAATATCACCAAAAATAAAAAATAAAAAAATAATAAGACATAAGAGTTAGAGTTAATGAACCCCTAGTCAAAATTTCACGGTCATAAAGTTGCATATGACTTAAGGTAAAATAATAGATTAGATGAGAAATACAGTTTGACTCCATGCCTTAGTTGATAACAAGTTTTTGAATTAAGACTAAGCTTAAGAATGAAAAGTTCAGTTTCCTATAACTTATAGATTAATTAATTCTTACAATAATACTTCAAATATTCATCTTTTCGAAATGTATTTTCAAAATACTAATTCTTTGTTTCTCTTTCTTTATAGATTTTGTGAGTGTAATCCACTAAAAACTCTCACGAGACAAAACTCATCCTCTTGGGAAAACCTAGAGGTTTAATGGCTTGTTGCACATACTCAGTGCAATCGCTTAACCTGCGAAAGTGGTCTAATAATTTTTGACTTAGTTTTGTTGTTTTGCTCGAGGACGAGTAAAAGAGAGGTGTGGGGGTGTGATCGTACACATATTTTGCATTCTTTTCATTATACTCCTACATTTATCATGTAATAAATCTGCTAATTTTCTTGTCTTAAATGTCTATTTTACTTAACATAATAATGAAGAGAAAGAGGATTAACCAAATAGATACCAGTTAAAATCAGATTTAACTGGATCTATTTGGTTAAATTAGGATGATTCCAGATCTAGTTAGAATAAATCAAGGATTAGGGCAAATGTTTAGCTGAAGATCAGAGCAAATCAGAAAGATAATACCAAATGGAAGCAGGTAAAATTCAGATTTCTATAAATCCATTTTGGTTAGCTAAAATCAACTGAGGATAATATCCAATACAGAGTCCAAATTCAAAATCCAAAGGGATAAATGGATAGAGAGAAGATCAACAGATGAGATGAAGTAATTTTGACTCAGATTCTAACTGGATACATTTTAGTATTTGAATCATTAACTTTCGCTACCAGATATCAAATCTGATGATTCAAGATGATCCAGAAATAAGACTTAAAGGGTCACAACTCTTAAGTTGATCACTATTTCTAATTCTATCATTTAATAAGTTATATTTAGCAATCAATACGCAAACAAGCTGCAGATCAGAACTGAGTATCCACATCAAATCAAGTTAGAGATAAGAGGAGGATTCAAATTTTGAATAGCCAGCTCTTCCTATCTTTTAACTCATTTCCTTATCCATTTCTATGCTATAAATACTCCATACATCAAAGGCAGAGGGGAGGATCAAGCAGAGATAGGTTCTTAGGCCAGTTTTTCATTCTTTTTAGTATAGGTTTTTATTTCTTATTTTATGTAATTTTTTATTTCTTTGTAAGCATAGGTTAGACTAAGATTCATGAAAGTAAGAGAGAGAGAGACTTATGTTGAGAGTGACACCAATATAACCTCCTCCTTTCTTTCATCGTTTCTACAAGCAATCAAGGTAACATTTTTATGCACTTCTTTGTTTATATGTTCTTCTTCTTCTTTCTACTTTTTTCTATTATGATTTTGATGAATGTCCAAGTGAATCTAGAAGCATCAATATAGCCATGTTTGTATGAGTGCCACCGATATTTCATGATGATGTTCTCCTCGTCAAGATTCTGTATCATTTCATTCTTTTTCTTCTTGATGAAGTAATGTGAATGGTAATTGAGCTCGATCTTATGGGTTATGCATTGATCACCTCCAAAGTAAGAGAAAACATTCTTGAATTCCAGGCAAGTAATCAATCGGAAAGTATTTCTTTTAGGTTTAATTTTCTTTTTCTTTTAACTTTTAGTTTAGATCACCAACACTACAATCTCCTAACTTTTTTATCACTCTTTTTAATTTCTTTGTACAAATCTATTTTTCATTTTCTCCACCTTCTCAATCTACCACTTTCTTCTTAACTTAACCATAACTTATTTTTCTCTTTTCTTTTAAAGAACAAAAAGAGAACTTTAACCATTCTTAGTAGCTTAAAGAGAACATACTAAAAAGCTTCCATTGTTAGTCCCTCTTTGTAGATCACGACCTGCATAGTTACTTGCTATCGCGGTAGCATTGAGTGCATGCATGTACTATTCTTAAGTTCTAAAATTCTGTATTTTTGTGTGCAAGTAAAACCTCAATCACCAAGGGAGCCTCGATAATTAGAGTTTTGCCACCAATCGGTCACATATATTGCATATTTATTGTCGCACTACCATGTTTATTATCTAAATAAATTATATTAATAAGTTCTATTTTTCTTATAAAATGCAGGTCCATTGCCAAAGGATAGGAAAGAGAAACGAATCCAAAAGACCATCAAATTCTGATTTAATTTAAAATTATTTTGAAATCAGGAAATTAGGGCAGGTCATGGAAAGTCAGAGAGGTTGAAACCGATTAAAATGAATCTTCTCAAATCAAAGGGTTGAAGCCAAAGATCAGAGGCTGTTTTGTCAAATCTTAAAGCTAAAACAGGAAAACCAGCGGGAGATAAAGCCAGACAACAAAATCAGGAGGTGCATCCCCCCGGGTGTGGCCACCTGACCACACCCAGGCCGCGGAACGGCCAAAGCCACGTTTCGCGGCTTGTTAGGCTTTGTGGGGGAAGCGTTTGCTCCTCCTATCTTTGTACGACCTCCCCCGTTTGGTTTTTGCCTATAAAAACTGTATTTTTCAGTGAAAATGGGATCAAAAATTGAAATCACCTAGAGGGGGTGAATAGGTGATAAGGCTAATCTAGAAACTAAATGCGGAATAACAAAACTAATTGCAACAACACTTATTACAACCAACGAGTGTAGCCAAATTTCCCGTGAAGGGTTCTGGACTAACTCCTCTTGATTCCTCTGAATAAGAGTTGAGGTGCTATATGAAGCTCTCGTGGTTAAGTACAATTGAGGCACACAAACACAAGCCAAGCATATAAAGATGATAAGCAATATGAAATAGTGCAAGGCACAACACAAGCAAATATGATATGAATGATGCACAACACAAATAAAGAGAGAGTTTAGAGTCAATGGATCAAACGCAAACAACAAGATGTGTTTCGAGGTTCGAGCCCCTAGCTCTACGTCCCCGCCTTCACCAAGAAGGATTTCCAATCCACTAGGAGTACCGAACTCCTCTCTCAACTAATACAATGCCACCGAGGCAATACAAACTCAATCCACCTCACAAAGAGGGATAGGCCCTTAGCCAAACAACCACAAATCACCTCTACCAAGAGGGATACAAACCAACACCAACTCCACCTAACCAAGAGGGAGTAAACCAACAATCTCAACCTCTACCAAAGAGGGAGCACCTCACAATCCAAATCAACCTCTACCAAAGAGGGATATCCAACAAAGAAGAGGTTTACAACTTGGTGGTATGTCTCAACCACAAACACTTTCCTTTTTCCACAGAACAAGTGATCCTATAGAGAGGATAGAATGATAGCTCAAGTATGAAAATCAAGGTGTTTGGAAAACAAAAACTCAAAGAAAAAATACATGGGAAAACTCTTTGTAAAAGATAGAAATGAAGAACAATACAAATCTCCCAAATTTCTATTTTCTTTGATTTTTCCAAACCTTAAAACAATATAAAGATAGATCTTTTGAAGCTTTAAACACTTTTGAAAACATAATTTAAACACCAAGAAAGGAGAGAAATTTTAGCTCTTAAAATCTTAACCAAAAACTCAAAGCAATGGGGTATTTATAGCCCCAAAACAAAACTAGCCGTTAGGCTAATTTTTCAGCCTGTGACGGCTGGCGGTCGACCGCCCGGTTGACCGCCAACGATCATAAATATGACCGTTGGAGGAACCCGGTCGACCGTCCGGTCGACCGCCCAAAAACAGAGAGCAAAGCTCTCTGGCCGGTCGACCGACCGGTCGACCGAGCCCTGTGCCTGGCCAACGTGCACAGGTCTGTGCACGTCGGTCGACCGACTCTGGAATCCGGTCGACCAGATCGGTCGACCGCCAGAGCCTGGCAAGCAATAATTTGGGTCAGAAAAACTTGTTTAAAATATTCTAATAAATCCCATTAATCTTGTAAAAATTCATAAAAATAGTTTTATCATTTTTCATTGATATATAAACATATGATAAAAATTTCATCACAAATATCAAACATTTTGAATCATTTTTGTGTCTTACAAATTTTATCAAAAACCAAAAACTGTATTTTTTTCAAACTTTGATTTTTCAAGTAAACTTTGTCCAAAACATATTCAAGTACAAAAACATGATACTTAATCATTTTAAAACATGTTGCATATGGACATAGGTCCAATATACATGAAACATATGCATATCATTGTTTTTGTCTTTAATTCAAAATAATGTTTTGTTAAAAATATCAAAACACCAACCTCATGAATAGGTAAGTCAAAATAAGTTTGTCTAGGAAGTTAAGCATGCATGTATATAGAATGAATCTACTATACATAAACCATTTAAACTTGTTTGATCTAACTATTCATGAAAACCAATATCGGTTAAACCAAAACCGAAAAACCGAATCCAAAACATGAAACGTGTGTGTATTGTGAACTTGAGCATATCACACTATCTAATCTTTACACATGGATCTAAAACAAAAACTAAATTAGGATACCTAAGTCTTCTTGACGATCTCCATCTTCAAGTCGACTCGATCCAAAACGTGATCCACCGAGCTAGACTCCAACGAGCGCTATGAATGACCTATATGCTCGGGCTCTGGAATCACCATGCGAAAGCTTCCAAACCATCTTGTTGAAGCAATCACCAACTAATATCTTGATTAATGATCTGAAACTAAACATCACAAGATTATTAGTAAACATAACTACATGAGTTAATCATCATCAAAACTAGAGTGGAGGGCCTCTGGGCCAACAATCTCCCCCTTTTGATGATAACAAAACTCATGGAGTTATATATGCATGGATTAAAGTTAAGCTTCAAAGAAGCTCCCCCTTAACTCATGCATAGGAAATAAGCAACAAGATATGACAATGAAGCACACGCAAAAATAAACATGTATGCAAATATAAGGAGATAAACATGTCAATCAAACATAAAACTCATAAATTCTTTTTCTCCTATTTGCAAAACAAAACATATATGCATAAACATGAATCCAGAAAACATGCATATATATCAAATACTTCTCCCCCTTTTTGTCAATCATCAACAAAGGGTCAAAGTAAAAAAACAAATCAATAAATTCTTCTCCCCCTTTTTGTTCGAACCAAAGAATCAACAAAGGGGTTAAAAACAATAAATGCAATGTTCTCCCCCTTTTGTCTAAAAACAAAAATGATGTAAATAAGGGGTGACACTTAATTAAGATACCAAAAAAAATATGTCAAAGTAGTGCATCTTGATACCAATTGAAAGGAAACATAAAAACATTGATACCAATTTTAAGAAGTAAAAGCATCTTGATACCAATTAAAAACATTCAAATAAACATCTTGATATCAATAAAGAGTATTATTCTTTTTAAGCATATGATACCAATTGAAATTATAATATTCTACAATTTTTTTAATTCATTTTCTATCATAAAGTAAGGGAGTGAAAATCTAGGGTAAACAAAATTCCAATTGAAAGATAAAATATGAGTTTTCTCCCCTTTATGAAATACCAATTGAAATTATGCAAAAGCTTGTATTAGCATACCAATTGAAAAACTAATCAATTGAAATATGATATTCATTAAAATTCAAGCTTAGCATAAATAAAATATATGTATGAAAAATTAGATACCAATCGAAATTGATACTATTTGAAGAGAAAGCATACATACATAAAAATATATATGAGTATACAAGAAATGTCAATATTGATACCAATTGAAAAGATCCAATGATACCATTGAAACAACAATAATATCAAGTGTATACCTCATATAACCTACCACCCATTCATGCTCATGTTTAAAATGATTTTCACTATAAAGCATACAAGGCATGGTCTCCCATCCAACCGCCCTTTGAAGGTAGGGGTTTTCAAAAATAGGTTTGAAAAATATAAAGTATGTTTGAAAACTCTACCATAACGAAGAATCCGAACTAGTTAAATGAAAAAACTTCTAAACTAGTACGAAATCTTCAAGCAAGGAATAAAACAAAATCATATTTCATGAAATACATGTAAATCACATGGTCACTAAATACTCAAAGTCCATAAAGCCCATATCATACTCATGAAAACAAAGTCATGAGAAAACAATAAGTAGGTGAGTGTACAAGATATATGTGAAAACATATAATCATGAAAATAAACATTCAAGCTCAATATTCCTCAAAAACATGAAAATCATCAAAAATCGATTTCTTCAAGGCATATGTATGTCTTATATGAACTAAAGTATACATACATATCCAAAACATAACGAGTCCACAAATGGATATGCATGAAGGCACGTGGCTCAAAAGGATGCATATGTATAATCAATAGTTTGGATAAGATGGACATATACATGAAGTTAAACAAAAATATATGAAAAACATGGATAAAATAAGAATACAAGTCAAATGCATGAACCATCAAAACTAGACTATACTAACACATCTAATGGGTACAAATGAACGTTCAAGCACAAACATATAATGATCTATTTGTGGCCACTATATGTACATGAAAACACCTAGGGGGGGTGAATAGGTGTAAATGCTAATCTAGAAACTAAGTGCGCTGAAGGCGGAAGCTTAAAACAATTTGCAACACACTTAATACAACACACAAGTGTAGCCGAATTCTCCGTGAAGGACTCTGGACTAACTCTCTTGATTCCCCTAGATATGGGTTGAGGTGCTATATGAAGCTCTTGTGGTTAAGTACAAGTGAGGCACACACACAAGCAATCCAAGCATATAATGAATAAGCAATATGAATTAATGCAAGGACAACACAAGCAAATAGATATGTATGATATGAATGATGCTTTGCACAAAATAAAGAGAGAGAGAGTTTAGAGATAATGGATCAAACGCAAACACAAAGATATGTTTCGAGGTTCGAGCCCCTAGCTCTACGTCCTCGCCTTCACCGAGAAGGATTTCCAATCCACTAAAGGAGTACCGAACTCCTCTCTCAACCTTACAATGCCACTGAGGCAATACAACCACAATCCACCTCTACCGAAGAGGGATAAGGCCCGTAGCCAACAAACAATCTCCACGTCACAATAGAGGGAGCAAACACAAACCTCAACCTCTACCAAAGAGGGAGCAACCAACAAATGAGGGTTTTCACAATAGGTGGTATATCTCAACCACAAACCTCTCCTTTTTCCCACAAACAAATGATCCTAATAGAATAGGATAGATGATAGCTCAAGTGTGGAAATCAAGGTGTTTTGGAAATCAAATAACAAAGAAAAATCCTTGGGAAAACACTTGCAATATGATAGAAATGAAGATCTAAAGCAATATCCCAAAAACCTATTTTTCTTTGAATTTTCCAAACCCTTGAAAACAATAAAGATGAAAACTTTTAAGCTTTAAAACTCTTTGAAAACTTCTTTTAAACTCTGGAGAAACTGGGAATTTTTCTTGTTAAAAACCTTAGCCAAAATCCCAAAGGAATGGGGTTTATATAGGCCAAAACAGAAAACTAGCCGTTAGGCTGATCTGTCAGCCTGACAGGCCTGCGGTCGGCCGGCCCGGCTGACCGCCAACGGTCAGAAATATGACCGTTGGGGCATCCGGTCGACCGCACGGCCGACCGCCCAGATACAGAGAGCAAAGCTCTCTGGTCCGGTCGGCCGCCCGGCCGACCGTCCCTGTGTCTGCCAAACGTGCACAAGCCTGTGCACGTCGGTCGACCGCAAGGGTCGACCGGCCTTTGGTGCGGTCGACCCGTGCGGTCGGCCGACCTGGCCTGTCAGCCACAATTCTGGGACAGAGACACATGTTAAAAATCTTTCTAAAAATTCTTTTATCTTTTATAAAAATCTCCAAAAATAGTTTTATCATTTTGCATTGATACATAAACATGTGATAAAAAGTTTAGCTCAATATCAAGCATATGAAACTATTTTTGTGTCTTAACATTTTTACCCAAAAACCAAAACATGTATTTTAACAAACTTGTATTTTTCACTACATGAATAGGATAGTCAAAATAAGTTTGTTTAAAAGTTAAGCATGCATGTATAGAATGAAACAACTATACATAAACCAATTAAACTTGTTTTGATCAACTATTCATGAAAATAACTATTGGTTAAACCAAAACCAAAAAACCAATATCCAAACATAAAACGTGTGTGTTGTGCACTTGAGCATATCAATTATTCTTATCTTTACACATGGATCTAAAACACACTAAACACTAGGATACCTAAGTCTTCTTGACGATCTTCATCTTCAAGTCGACTCGGTCCAAAACGTGATCCACCGAGTGCAAAGGTATGATCTTGATGCTCGGGCACGGGAATCACCAAGTGAAAGCTTCCAAACTCCTCTTTTTGAAGCAATCACCAACTAATATCTTGTTACATGATCTGAAACTAAAATCACAAGATTATTAGTAAACATAACTACATGAGTTAATCATCATCAAAACTAGAGAGGAAGGCCTCCGGCCAACAATCTCCTCCTTTTTGATGATGACAAAACTCATGGAGTTATATATGCATGGATTAAAGTTAAGCTTCAAAGAAGCTCCCCCTTAACTCATGCATAAACAAATAAACAATAAATATGCAATGAAGGCTCATGAATGCATAGATATGCATAAACAATAAAAGGCTCTAGATACACAATGAAATGTTCAAAAATAAAACATACTCTAGATACCAATTAAAATTAAACTAAATTAAATTTAATACATGCAAAAACATAAATATGCATATATAAACTCAAAATCTTTCTCCCCCTTTTTGTCAATCATCAACAAAAGGGTAAACAATCAAAACAACATAAAATCTTCTCCCCTTTTTACTACAAAGAAACAATCATCAATAAAGGGGTAAAAGCACAAACAAATCAATAAATTTTTCTCCCCTTTTGTTCGAAACAACGAATCAACAAGAGGGTTAATAAAAACAAAGTTCTCCCCTTTTTTGTCTAAAACAAAAACAAAGTCAATAAGGGGTTACAATCAATTAGGATATCAATTGAAAATATGTCAAAGTAGCATCTTGATACCAATTGAAAGTAAACAAAAAAAATATTGATACCAATTTTAAGCAAAACACATGAAAATCTTGATACCAATTGAAATTAAACATAATAACTTTTGAATGTCTAAACAAAATTTTGATACCAATTGTAAATATTTTTCATTTTAATCATATGACACCAAGTTGAAATTTTCAGTCATAAAGTATGGGAATGGAAAACAAATACTAATTGAAAGATGACATACAAGTTTTCTCCCCTTTATGAAATACCAAAAGAAACATTGCATAAGCTTGTATATGAATACCAATTGAAAACTAATCAGTTGAAACAAAAATGAAACTTAAGCTTAGCATAAACACAAACATATATATGTATGAAAAATAGATACCAATAGAAATTGATATTCTTTGAAATGCAAGCATACATATACGAAAATATATGAGTATACAATAAAGGTCAAATTGATACCAATTGAAAGAATTCAATGATACCAATTGATACAACAATAATAATCAAGTGTATACATCATATAACTACCACCCAACCATGTTCAAGTTTTAAAATGATTTTCACTATAAGGCATACATGAGCATGATCTCCCATCCAACCTCCCATTGATGGTAGGGTTTTTCAAAAATAGATTTAAAAAATAAAGTATATTTGAAAAACTCTACCAAAATGAAGAATATCGCAACTAGTTAAATGAAAAACTTGTAAACTAGTACGAAATCCTTCAAGTAAGGAATAAAACAAAATTATTTTTCATAAACATGAAATTCACAAAATAGTCAACACTCATAATCAATTAGGCATAAATATGACTCATGAAAACAAACACATGAGTAAACAATAAATGTGAGTGTACAAATACAATGTGAAGATCATAATCATGAAAATGACATTTAAGCTCAAAATTCCTTTAAACATGAAAACCTAAAAATCATCAAAACTATTTAATCTTCAAGGTATATGTATGTCCTATACAAACTAAAGTATACATATATATCCAAACACAACGAGTCCACAAAGATATATGCATGAAGGCACGTGGCTCAAAAAGGATGTATATGTATAACAATAATTTAGATAAAATGGACATATACATGAAGTTAAATATAAACACATGAAAACATGAAAAACTAAAATTCCATTAAACAAATTTCATTTCAAGGTATATGTATGATTTGTCAACACAAAAAGTATACATATATATCCCTAAACACAATTTGAGTCCATAATAAAGATTTGCATGAAAGGCAAATGACTTAAGGGTATACATGTATATCTTAAAGTTTGACAAAATAGACATATACATGAAATGAAAACACATAAACATAAAACAAATCCAAAAATAGGAATACAAGTTTAAAATGTATGGATCATCAAAACTAGACTATACTAGCACATCTAATGGGTTCAAATAAGCATTCAAACTCAAACATATATAGATTTATTTGTGGCCCACTATATGCACAAATATATACCTAGTCTTAATGAAAACTAACATTTAAACATATATTCAAATCATGAAGCATCAAAATAAGATATAGATTATCATGATAAACATAAACATGATTATTATGTAAATCCATATGTTATTAAACCTATGATAAACATGATAGCTAAACAAACGGTGAGAACACAAAATAATGGTCCATATTAAACATGGGTGTCTCAAATACTATACATGTATGTCAATGGTCTAATAATCATGGCATTTCATAATGATCATATAAATATCCAAAACATGCTATAAACAAAAATATGAAAAGCATGTAAACAATAAATAAGGAGTTAGGAATCGTTACCAAAACTTAGAAGGCAACTCTCCTTATCTCCAAAACATGGTGGTCATCTCCACCAAACCTCCCTTGAAAGTGAAGCATCCAAATAGTTTCCTTTAAGTACGGAACGCATCCACTCCAAGGTACCGCTACTCTCACGTCATGTGAGAGCCCACACCTACATCATAAATAAGAGGGGTGGTCTTTGGTACCCATAACTTTTTGGGTCCATGGGGGTTAGTACCTTCTCTAACCCAAACAAATTATTTGCTAAATTACAATCATGTATACGATCAAAGCAAAATTTAGCAAGGTGGCCCTTACGTCCACAATGTGTACAAGTGTACACATGAGCATACATGTGATGGTGTGTCCGTGAGGAGCATGTGTATGCCGTGATGGGTGTGCATGCATAATAGATGGAACTTGTTTCTTTCGAAACAAAGATTCCAAACGTGTATGGCCCACTACACATTGGCTCAATGTGGAGCCCAAACAATCAACACTCTGAAAAGTCACCTAGAGGGGGGTGAATAGGTGACGATGCTAATCTAGTGAATTTAATGCGAAATTTAAAAACTAATTGCAATTACAACAATGATGCACACACACAAGCAATTATAAGATATAGCAATTTGCACAATACACAAAGTAAAGAGAGAGATAGAGAGAGTCATGGATCAAACGCAAACACAGAGATATGTTATCGAGGTTCGAGCACCCAGCTCTACATCCCCGCCTTCGACACACGAAGGATTTCTAATCCACTAGCTAGTTCACCAAGAACTCTCACAAGGAGTACCCAACTCCTCTCTTTACAATCACAAACTCCTCCTTGAGGCACAACTCCAAGCCAACAATCTCCTCACAACTTGAGGGATTTCCAAACTCAAAACCAATACAAGGATCACCTCACAACCTTGAGGGATACAACCCAATAGCCAAACTTCCTCAACACAATGAGGGAAAGGCACAAAGCCAAGCTAAAGATAGGGTCTACAACTTAGTGGTTTCAAACAACAACCACAAAACAATCTCTTTTTCCCACACAAAATCCTATAGAAACTATAGTAGATTTTAGCTCAAGTGTGGAGAAAACCAAGGGATTTGAAACCAGCAACTCAAAGAAAAATCTTTGGGAAATAAATGAAACCAAGATAGAGAAGTTCAATTCAAAAGCTTTTCCCAAAACCCTTTTCTTTGATTTTTCAAACCCTAATGAAAACACCAAAAAGATTGTTCAAATCAAGCTCAAAAACTTCTTTTTATTGCTGTAAAAACACCAGAGAGTATGTAAAAATTCGCACAAAAATTCTTAGAGAAAAACTTTGCAAATGGGGTATTTATAGGCTAATCCAGAAAATAGCCGTTGGCTGTAATTTTTGCCAGAATTACCCTGACGGTCGACCGCCCGGTCGACCGCCCAACGGTCAATTTTTGACCCGTTGGCGCTAGCGGTCGACCGCCCGGTCGACCCAAACAAACAGAGAGCAAACCTGCTCTCAGTCGGTCGACCGGCACGGTCGACCGGCTAAAGGTGTAGCCAGCATGCACGTTTCTGTGCACGTCGGTCGACCCATACGGTCGACCGGCTACATGGTGCGGTCGACCGTACCGGTTGACCGACCAGCCTGGCAGACACCAAAACAGGTCAGAAATCTGGGGAAATAAATATCCAATAAATTCTTATAAACTACTAAAAATCCCCAAAAATAGTTTTGTCAAATTGCATTGATATATAAACATGTGATAAAAGTTTTGACTCAAATATCAAGCAATTAAAACTATTTTTATGTCTTTTCATTTTTTCCAAAAACCAAACCTTGTATTTCTAAAACTTGGATTCTTGAATAGAAAATACATTTTGTCTAAAACTCATCCAAATACAAAAACATGATATTTAAACATTTTGAAACATGATGCATATGGATAGAAATCCAATATACATGAAACATATACATATCATAGTTTTTGTTCTTAATTCCAAAATTAAGTATTGTTAAAACACAAGACCTAAAACTCATGAAATAGGTATATCAAAGTAAGTTTGTCTAAGAGTTGAAGCATGCATGTATATAGAACAAATCTAATATACATTAAACCATGTAAACTTGTTTTGATATAATATCTATTCATGCAAACCAAGATCGGTTAAACCAAAAACCGAAAACCAAAACATGATACGTGTGTGTTGTGAACTTGAGCTTATCATACTATTCTAATCTTTACAATTAGGATCTAAACCCAAAACTAAACTATGGTACCGATGTCTTCTTGTAGAGCGCAATCTCCAAGCCGACTCGATCCAAAACTCTTTGATCCACCGAGCAAGTGCTATATATGATCTTTGACGCTTGGGCTCTTGAATCAACATGTGGGTAGCTTCCAAATCATCTTGTTGAAGCTAATCACCTACTAATAACTTGATTAAAGATCTGAAACTAAAATCACAAGATTATTAGTACACATAACTACATGAGTTAATCATCATCAAAACTAGAGTGGAAGGCCTTTGGGCCAACAATCTCCCCCTTTTTGATGATGACAAAACTC
The DNA here is from genome assembly GCA_038442645.1 of Agave tequilana. Classification (NCBI taxonomy): domain Eukaryota; kingdom Viridiplantae; phylum Streptophyta; class Magnoliopsida; order Asparagales; family Asparagaceae; genus Agave; species Agave tequilana. The sequence continues at coordinate 108,783 of JAVJIF010008811.1, forward strand.
ATGGAGTTATATATGCATGGATTAAAGTAAAGCTTCAAAGAAGCTCCCCCTTAACTCATGCATAACAATAAAACATGTAAGATATGCAATGAATGTTCTTAAACACATATAAACATGTTCTGGATACCAATTAAAATAAAAAATAAATAATGAAACATGCTCTTGATACCAATAAAACAATAATATTGAAACCAACATATTATTACTAATGAAAACCAACTAAAACATATGCATAAATCAACCATGCATATAAACTACACATTCTTCTCCCCCTTTTTGTCAATCATCAACAAAGGGGTAAAAACAAACATAATGAAAACAAATACTTCTCCCCCTAAATGTTCAAAACAAAGAAGCAATAAATTATTCCAAGGGGTAAAACCAAAGTCAATATGATATCAATTGAAAATAACAAACTTTGAGAAATGCCAAATACTAAACAAAATAACATTTTATATCAAAATGAAAACATGTTATGTAAACTTGATACCAATAGATAATAAAAAAATTGATACCAAATTTAAGGAAACAAATAGCATCTTGATACCAAAAGAAGATATTTTTCATTATAAGCATATGATACCAATTACTTTAATATCATAAAGTTAGGGAGTGAGAAACAAAAACAATGGTAAATCAAATACCAATATAAAATACGAGTTTTCTCCCCCTTTATGAAATACCAAAAGAAAATATGCATAGGCTTGAAATAAGATACCAATTGAAAATTAAATCAATTGAAACATGATATTCATTAAAAATTCAAGCTTAGCAATCTTAAAATTATGATAAAGCTTGTATATGGATACCAATTGAAAAACTCAAGTTTAACATAACCAAAATTTGTGCTTCAAGATATAGGGATATAATAAGCACAAATAAATCATCTATATATGTATGTAAGAAATAGATACCATTGAAATTGATACTATATGAAGTGTAAGCATACATATAAAATAAAACATATATGAGTATACACAAGGAAGTCAAGATTGATACCAATTGAAAGAATTCAATGATACCAATTGAAACAAGAATAAGATCAAGTGTATGACTCATATCAACTATACCTCCCAATCATGGTTCAAGATTTAAATGATTTTCATTTTAAAGTATACATGAACATGATCTCCCATCCAACCGCCCATAAATGGTAGGGGTTTTCAAAAATAGATTTGGAATTATAGTTTGTTTGAAAAACTCTACCAAATTGAAGAATACGAACTAGTTATATGAAAATTTGAAAACTAGCACGTAATCCTTCAAGTGAGGAATAACAAAAAAATGTTTTTCATGAAAACACATGTAAATCACATGATCACCAAACACTCAAAATCTATATGGCACCAATAGTACTCATGAAAATCAAATCATGAGAAAACATCAAAATAAGGTGAGTGTACAAGTGTTGCGAGAAACATATCATCATGAAAATGGATAATTAAGCTCAATATAGTAATCATCAAGATATGAAACATAAGTTAATCATGAAATCCATGAAAGTTCATCCATATGATTTAAGCTTCAAGGCATATGTATGTCATGTACAAACTAAAGTATACATACATATCCTAAACACAATGAGTCCACAAAAGTATATGCATGAAGGCACGTGGCTCAAGGATGTACATGTATAATCAATAGTTTGGACAAGATACACATATACATGAAGTTAAACAACTAAACACGAAATTAAGAAAAACTAAATTTTCACCAAAACTAATTTCATTTCAAGGTATATGTATGATTGCCAACACAATAAGTGTACATACATATCCCTAAATACAATTGAGTCCATATATATAGATTTGCATGAAAGGCAAATGACTCAAAGGGTATACATGTATATCTTAAGGTTTGGCAAAATAAACATATACATGAAATGAAAACTCATATACATAAAACAAATCCAAAAATAGGAATACAAGTTTAAAATGCATGAATCATCAAAATTAGACTATACTGGAACATCTAAAGGGTACAAATAGGCATCCAAGCACAAACATATATAAAGGTTTATTTGTGTCCCACTACATGTGCAAGTATAAATTCTAGTCTTAATGAAAACTAACATCTAAACAAGTAATCAAATCATTATGCATAAAATGAGTCATAAATCAACAATATTCTAAAAATGATCATTATGTAAATCCACATGCTATAAGAATCATAATATCAAAACAATTGTGAAAACACAAATTATGTATTCATCTAAACAATGGAGATATCAAATTGCAATACATGTATAGCAATAAACATACTAGTCAAAACATGAGTCATTAAAATAAAACATCATAAACATTCATATGATCATTATGTATATGCATGTACATTAGATCTAGGGCATACATGTTAGTTTAAACAAGGTGAGAACACTTTAAATATAGATCCATATAAAACATGGTGCTCAAGTAACTAAACATGTATAACACTATTCTAATAAGCATGGCATAGGCAAAATGAATAACAAAACATGACATGCTATAAATAGATGAACATTAAAAGCATGCAATTAAAATGGAGTTAGAGAATGATACCAAACCGATGAAGGTGCATCTCTAATTCTCCAAACCACGGTGGTCCTCCCACCAAATCTCCTTGAGAGTGAAGCATCCAAATGGTTCTCCTTTTAGCTTAAAATGCATCCACCTCAAGGCACCAACACTCTCACGTTATGCGAGAGCCTCCACCTACATCAATCATCAAAGAGGTGGATCTTGGTACCCATTTTCTTGTGGGTCCACGGGGGTTAGTATCTCTCCTAACCCAAACAAGATTAGTTGCTAAATTTTCAATATGTAATCTATCATAGAAAATCTAGCAAGGTGGCCTTTTCGACCACAATGTGTACAAGTGTACACATGAGCATACATGTTATGATTGTGTCCGTGATGAGCATGTGTATGCCGTGATGGGCGTGCATGCATAGTTGGAGCTTGTTTCTTGCGAACCAGGATTCCAAACGAGTGTGATTTAAAGCACATTGGCTCAAAGTGGAGCCCAAACAATCAACACTTTTCTTCAAATTATTTATATCATTTTCAATGCTAGAAGATAAAGTGGAGCATGCTATAGGTGTGCAAGAAGTAGAAGCTACACTAGCATGGCAAACATGAATATCAATATCATTTTGCAAAGATTTATTTTTATTCAAAACCAAATCCAATTATTTTGTTATGAAATCAATTTCATTTTTCAAAGTAACATTTTCTTAAAAACAAGATCTAATTTTGAAGATAAGATCTCATTGTGCTTTACAACATCATCATAATCATTTTTGTTTTTCAAAAATTCATTTTCCTTTAAAACAAGTTCGAGTTGAGATTTAAGTGAGTCACATTCACTTGCAATCTCTTCCTTCTCTTGCAACATCAATTCAAAATTAGAGCATAAATCCTTAAATTCATTTTTCAAAACAAGATTATCATCTTTCAACAAATCATGTTTTTCTAACAAATTTTCAAGCTTTTGAACAAGTTCCATATTTAAAGTTTAAACTTCAAAACATCCATGACAATAGGAACTAGAGCTATCATCTATTTGAGAATCCGATTGTACCTCAAGGGAGTTCTTCCCTTGGACCATGAGGCATTGCTCTTCGGACTTTTCTCTCTTAGATCTCCTCATCTTGTTGATAATCCTTGGAAGCTCGGGAGAAGTCAAGATGCTCCAAACTGCAAAAGCCGAATCATAACGATCAAAAACATGTAATAAATGTTCATTTATAGATGCTCTAAGTGCCCTAAGTGCTAATGCATTGGCCTTCTTATGCTTGCTACTATTTGGGAGGGATTCTATGGTAATGGCTTGATAAACTAGATGTCCTAGGTCTTTTAAATGTTTAGTCATATTAGACTTCCAAGCATCAAGTCTAAAATGATCAAATATAGGAGGGATAGCCATAAGTGCAAACTAAATGTGTGCAAATGAAAATGCAAATGAAGATTAGCAAACCAAGATCTCACTCCTAGGTGGTTAAACCTAAATATCAGGAGCGCTAGCTCTGATACCAATTGAAAAGTCACCTAGAAGGGGGTGAATAGGTGACGATGCTAATCTAGTGAATTTAATGCGAAATTTAAAAACTAATTGCAATTACAACAATGATGCACACACAAAAGCAAGTATAAGATATAGCAATTTGCACAATACACAAAGTAAAGAGAGAGATAGAGAGAGAGTCAATGGATCAAACGCAAACACAGAGATATGTTATCGAGGTTCGAGCACCCAGCTCTACATCCCCGCCTTCGACACACGAAGGATTTCTAATCCACTAGCTAGTTCACCAAGAACTCTCATAAGGAGTACCCAACTCCTCTCTTTACAATCACAAACTCCTCCTTGAGGCACAACTCCAAGCCAACAATGTCCTCACAACTTGAGGGATTTCCAAACTCAAAACCAATACAAGGATCACCTCACAACCTTGAGGGATACAACCCAATAGCCAAACTTCCTCAACACAATGAGGGAAAGGCACAAAGCCAAGCTAAAGATAGGGTCTACAACTTAGTGGTTTCAAACAACAACCACAAAACAATCTCTTTTTCCTACACAAAATCCTATAGAAAAGATAGTAGATTTTAGCTCAAGTGTGGAGAAAACCAAGGGATTTGAAACCAGCAACTCAAAGAAAAATCTTTGGGAAATAAATGAAACCAAGATAGAGAAGTTCAATTCTAAAGCTTTTCCCAAAACCCTTTTCTTTGATTTTTCAAACCCTAATGAAAACACCAAAAGATTGTTCAAATCAAGCTCAAAAACTTCTTTTTATTGCTGTAAAAACACCAGAGAGTATGTAAAAATTCGCACAAAAATTCTTAGAGAAAAACTTTTGCAAATGGGGTATTTATAGGCTAATCCAGAAAATAGCCGTTGGCTGTAATTTTTGCCAGAATTACCCTGACGGTCGACCGCCCGGTCGACCGCCCAACGGTCAATTTTTGACCCGTTGGCGCTAGCGGTCGACCGCCCGGTCGACCCAAACAAACAGAGAGCAAACCTGCTCTCAGTCGGTCAACCGGCACGGTCGACCGGCTAAAGGTGTAGCCAGCGTGCACGTTTCTGTGCACGTCGGTCGACCCATACGGTCGACCGGCTACATGGTGCGGTCGACCGTACCGGTTGACCGACCAGCCTGGCAGACACCAAAACAGGTCAGAAATCTGGGGAAATAAATATCCAATAAATTCTTATAAACTACTAAAAATCCCAAAAATAGTTTTGTCAAATTGCATTGATATATAAACATGTGATAAAAGTTTTGACTCAAATATCAAGCAATTAAAACTATTTTTATGTCTTTTCATTTTTTCCAAAAACAAACCTTGTATTTTCTAAAACTTGGATTCTTGAATAGAAAATACATTTTGTCTAAAACTCATCCAAATACAAAAACATGATATTTAAACATTTTGAAACATGATGCATATGGATAGAAATCTAATATACATGAAACATATACATATCATAGTTTTTGTTCTTAATTCCAAAATTAAGTATTGTTAAAACACAAGACCTAAAACTCATGAAATAGGTATATCAAAGTAAGTTTGTCTAAGAGTTGAAGCATGCATGTATATAGAACAAATCTAATATACATTAAACCATGTAAACTTGTTTTGATATAATATCTATTCATGCAAACCAAGATCGGTTAAACCAAAAACCGAAAACCAAAACATGATACGTGTGTGTTGTGAACTTGAGCTTATCATACTATTCTAATCTTTACAATTAGGATCTAAACCCAAACTAAACTATGGTACCGATGTCTTCTTGTAGAGCGCAATCTCCAAGCCGACTCGATCCAAAACTCTTTGATCCACCGAGCAAGTGCTATATATGATCTTTGACGCTTGTGCTCTTGAATCAACATGTGGGTAGCTTTCAAATCATCTTGTTGAAGCTAATCACCTACTAATAACTTGATTAAAGATCTGAAACTAAAATTACAAGATTATTAGTACACATAACTACATGAGTTAATCATCATCAAAACTAGAGTGGAAGGCCTTTGGGCCAACAATCTCCCCCTTTTTGATGATGACAAAACTCATGGAGTTATATATGCATGGATTAAAGTAAAGCTTCAAAGAAGCTCCCCCTTAACTCATGCATAACAATAAAACATGTAAGATATGCAATGAATGTTCTTAAACACATATAAACATGTTCTGGATACCAATTAAAATAAAACATAAACAATGAAACATGCTCTTGATACCAATAAAACAATAATATTGAAACCAACATATTATTACTAATGAAAACCAACTAAAACATATGCATAAATCAACCATGCATATAAACTACACATTCTTCTCCCCTTTTTGTCAATCATCAACAAAGGGGTAAAAACAAACATAATGAAAACAAATACTTCTCCCCCTAAATGTTCAAAACAAAGAAGCAATAAATTATTCCAAGGGGTAAAACCAAAGTCAATATGATATCAATTGAAAATAACAAACTTTGAGAAATGCCAAATACTAAACAAAATAACATTTTATATCAAATGAAAACATGTTATGTAAACTTGATACCAATAGATAATAAAAAATTGATACCAAATTTAAGGAAACAAATAGCATCTTGATACCAAAAGAAGATATTTTTCATTATAAGCATATGATACCAATTACTTTAATATCATAAAGTTAGGGAGTGAGAAACAAAAACAATGGTAAACCAAATACCAATATAAAATACGAGTTTTCTCCCCCTTTATGAAATACCAAAAGAAAATATGCATAGGCTTGAAATAAGATACCAATTGAAAATTAAATCAATTGAAACATGATATTCATTAAAAATTCAAGCTTAGCAATCTTAAAATTATGATAAAGCTTGTATATGGATACCAATTGAAAAACTCAAGTTTAACATAACCAAAATTTGTGCTTCAAGATATAGGGATATAATAAGCACAAATAAATCATCTATATATGTATGTAAGAAATAGATACTAATTGAAATTGATACTATATGAAGTGTAAGCATACATATATAAAATAAAACATATATGAGTATACACAAGGAAGCCAAGATTGATACCAATTGAAAGAATTCAATGATACCAATTGAAACAAGAATAAGATCAAGTGTATGACTCATATCAACTATACCTCCCAATCATGGTTCAAGATTTAAATGATTTTCATTTTAAAGTATACATGAACATGATCTCCCATCCAACCGCCCATAAATGGTAGGGGTTTTCAAAAATAGATTTGGAATTATAGTTTGTTTGAAAAACTCTACCAAATTAAAGAATACGAACTAGTTATATGAAAATTTGAAAACTAGCACGTAATCCTTCAAGTGAGGAATAACAAAAAAATGTTTTTCATGAAAACACATGTAAATCACATGATCACCAAACACTCAAAATCTATATGGCACCATTAGTACTCATGAAATCAAATCATGAGAAAACATCAAAATAAGGTGAGTGTACAAGTGTTGCGAGAAACATATCATCATGAAAATGGATAATTAAGCTCAATATAGTAATCATCAAGATATGAAACATAAGTTAATCATGAAATCCATGAAAGTTCATCCATATGATTTAAGCTTCAAGGCATATGTATGTCATGTACAAACTAAAGTATACATACATATCCTAAACACAATGAGTCCACAAAAGTATATGCATGAAGGCACGTGGCTCAAGGATGTACATGTATAATCAATAGTTTGGACAAGATACACATATACATGAAGTTAAACAACTAAACACGAAATCAAGAAAAACTAAATTTTCACCAAAACTAATTTCATTTCAAGGTATATGTATGAATTGCCAACACAATAAGTGTACATACATATCCCTAAATACAATTGAGTCCATATATATAGATTTGCATGAAAGGCAAATGACTCAAAGGGTATACATGTATATCTTAAGGTTTGGCAAAATAAACATATACATGAAATGAAAACTCATATACATAAAACAAATCCAAAAATAGGAATACAAGTTTAAAATGCATGAATCATCAAAATTAGACTATACTGGAACATCTAAAGGGTACAAATAGGCATCCAAGCACAAACATATATAAAGGTTTATTTGTGTCCCACTACATGTGCAAGTATAAATTCTAATCTTAATGAAAACTAACATCTAAACAAGTAATCAAATCATTATGCATAAAACGAGTCATAAATCAACAATATTCTAAAAATGATCATTATGTAAATCCACATGCTATAAGAATCATAATATCAAAACAATTGTGAAAACACAAATTATGTATTCATCTAAACAATGGAGATATCAAATTGCAATACATGTATAGCAATAAACATACTAGTCAAAACATAAGTCATTAAATAAAACATCATAAACATTCATATGATCATTATGTATATGCATGTACATTAGATCTAGGGCATACATGTTAGTTTAAACAAGGTGAGAACACTTTAAATATAGATCCATATAAAACATGGGTGCTCAAGTAACTAAACATGTATAACACTATTCTAATAAGCATGGCATAGGCAAAATGAATAACAAAACATGACATGCTATAAATAGATGAACATTAAAAGCATGCAATTAAAAATGGGAGTTAGAGAATGATACCAAAACCGATGAAGGTGCATCTCTAATTCTCCAAACCACGGTGGTCCTCCCACCAAATCTCCTTGAGAGTGAAGCATCCAAATGGTTCTCCTTTTAGCTTAAAATGCATCCACCTCAAGGCACCAACACTCTCACGTTATGCGAGAGCCTCCACCTACATCAATCATCAAAGAGGTGGATCTTGGTACCCATTTTCTTGTGGGTCCACGGGGGTTAGTATCTCTCCTAACCCAAACAAGATTAGTTGCTAAATTTTCAATATGTAATCTATCATAGAAAATCTAGCAAGGTGGCCTTTTCGACCACAATGTGTACAAGTGTACACATAAGCATACATGTTATGATTGTGTCCGTGATGAGCATGTGTATGCCGTGATGGGCGTGCATGCATAGTTGGAGCTTGTTTCTTGCGAACCAAGGATTCCAAACGAGTGTGATTTAAAGCACATTGGCTCAAAGTGGAGCCCAAACAATCAACACTTTTCTTCAAATTATTTATATCATTTTCAATGCTAGAAGATAAAGTGGAGCATGCTATAGGTGTGCAAGAAGTAGAAGCTACACTAGCATGGCAAACATGAATATCAATATCATTTTGCAAAGATTTATTTTATTCAAAACCAAATCCAATTATTTTGTTATGAAATCAATTTCATTTTTCAAAGTAACATTTTCTTTAAAAACAAGATCTAATTTTGAAGATAAGATCTCATTGTGCTTTACAACATCATCATAATCATTTTTGTTTTTCAAAAATTCATTTTCCTTTAAAACAAGTTCGAGTTGAGATTTAAGTGAGTCACATTCACTTGCAATCTCTTCCTTCTCTTGCAACATCAATTCAAATTAGAGCATAAATCCTTAAATTCATTTTTCAAAACAAGATTATCATCTTTCAACAAATCATGTTTTTCTAACAAATTTTCAAGCTTTTGAACAAGTTCCATATTTAAAGTTTAAACTTCAAAACATCCATGACAATAGGAACTAGAGCTATCATCTATTTGAGAATCCGATTGTACCTCAAGGGAGTTCTTCCCTTGGACCATGAGGCATTGCTCTTCGGACTTTTCTCTCTTAGATCTCCTCATCTTGTTGATAATCCTTGGAAGCTCGGGAGAAGTCAAGATGCTCCAACTGCAAATGCCGAATCATAACGATCAAAAACATGTAATAAATGTTCATTTAGAGATGCTCTAAGTGCCCTAAGTGCTAATGCATTGGCCTTCTTATGCTTGCTACTATTTGGGAGGGATTCTATGGTAATGGCTTGATAAACTAGATGTCCTAGGTCTTTTAAATGTTTAGTCATATTAGACTTCCAAGCATCAAGTCTAAAATGATCAAATATAGGAGGGATAGCCATAAGTGCAAACTAAATGTGTGCAAATAAAAATGCAAATGAAGATTAGCAAACCAAGATCTCACTCCTAGGTGGTTAAACCTAAATATCAGGAGCGCTAGCTCTGATACCAATTGAAAAGTCACCTAGAAGGGGGTGAATAGGTGACGATGCTAATCTAGTGAATTTAATGCGAAATTTAAAAACTAATTGCAATTACAACAATGATGCACACACAAAAGCAAGTATAAGATATAGCAATTTGCACAATACACAAAGTAAGAGAGAGATAGAGAGAGTCAATGGATCAAACGTAAACACAGAGATATGTTATCGAGGTTCGAGCACCCAGCTCTACATCCCCGCCTTCGACACACGAAGGATTTCTAATCTACTAGCTAGTTCACCAAGAACTCTCATAAGGAGTACCCAACTCCTCTCTTTACAATCACAAACTCCTCCTTGAGGCACAACTCCAAGCCAACAATGTCCTCACAACTTGAGGGATTTCCAAACTCAAAACCAATACAAGGATCACCTCACAACCTTGAGGGATACAACCCAATAGCCAAACTTCCTCAATACAATGAGGGAAAGGCACAAAGCCAAGCTAAAGATAGGGTCTACAACTTAGTGGTTTCAAACAACAACCACAAAACAATCTCTTTTCCCACACAAAATCCTATAGAAAAGATAGTAGATTTTAGCTCAAGTGTGGAGAAAACCAAGGGATTTGAAACCAGCAACTCAAAGAAAAATCTTTGGGAAATAAATGAAACCAAGATAGAGAAGTTCAATTCAAAAGCTTTTCCCAAAACCCTTTTCTTTGATTTTTCAAACCCTAATGAAAACACCAAAAAGATTGTTCAAATCAAGCTCAAAAACTTCTTTTTATTGCTGTAAAAACACCAGAGAGTATGTAAAAATTCGCACAAAAATTCTTAGAGAAAAACTTTTGCAAATGGGGTATTTATGGCTAATCCAGAAAATAGCCGTTGGCTGTAATTTTTGCCAGAATTACCCTGACGGTCGACCGCCCGGTCGACCGCCCAACGGTCAATTTTTGACCCGTTGGCGCTAGCGGTCGACCGCCCGGTCGACCCAAACAACAGAGAGCAAACCTGCTCTCAGTCGGTCGACCGGCACGGTCGACTGGCTAAAGGTGTAGCCAGCGTGCACGTTTCTGTGCACGTCGGTCGACCCATACGGTCGACCGGCTACATGGTGCGGTCGACCGTACCGGTTGACCGACCAGCCTGGCAGACACCAAAACAGGTCAGAAATCTGGGGAAATAAATATCCAATAAATTCTTATAAACTACTAAAAATCCCCAAAAATAGTTTTGTCAAATTGCATTGATATATAAACATGTGATAAAAGTTTTGACTCAAATATCAAGCAATTAAAACTATTTTTATGTCTTTTCATTTTACCAAAAACCAAACCTTGTATTTTCTAAAACTTGGATTCTTGAATAGAAAATACATTTTGTCTAAAACTCATCCAAATACAAAAACATGATATTTAAACATTTTGAAACATGATGCATATGGATAGAAATCCAATATACATGAAACATATACATATTATAGTTTTTGTTCTTAATTCCAAAATTAAGTATTGTTAAAACACAAGACCTAAAACTCATGAAATAGGTATATCAAAGTAAGTTTGTCTAAGAGTTGAAGCATGCATGTATATAGAACAAATCTAATATACATTAAACCATGTAAACTTGTTTTGATATAATATCTATTCATGCAAACCAAGATCGGTTAAACCAAAAACCGAAAACCAAAACATGATACGTGTGTGTTGTGAACTTGAGCTTATCATACTATTCTAATCTTTACAATTAGGATCTAAACCCAAAACTAAACTATGGTACCGATGTCTTCTTGTAGAGCGCAATCTCCAAGCCGACTCGATCCAAAACTCTTTGATCCACCGAGCAAGTGCTATATATGATCTTTGACGCTTGGGCTCTTGAATCAACATGTGGGTAGCTTCCAAATCATCTTGTTGAAGCTAATCACCTACTAATAACTTGATTAAAGATCTGAAACTAAAATCACAAGATTATTAGTACACATAACTACATGAGTTAATCATCATCAAAACTAGAGTGGAAGGCCTTTGGGCCAACACACTCTTCTTCAAAACATTTATATCATTATTAATCAAAGAAGACGTGAGGCATGCAATAGGTGAAGTGTGAGATACTACCCTAGCATGGCAAACATGAGAATCAATTTCATTTTTCAAGGATTTATTTTTTTTAAACAAATTTCTAACTCTTTTGTAATAAAATCAATTTCTCTTTTTAAAGAATCATTATTTCTTAAAACAAATTCAATTTTTGAAGACAAAGTATCATTATTTTTCAAAAGAGTTTCACAATCATTTTTAGATTTTAAAACTTTATTTTCTTTTAGTGGAAGATCAAGTTGAGACCTTAATGAATCCCTTTCATTATAGACCTTAACCTTCACTTGCAAAACCTTGTCAAGTCTAGAATGTAAACTTTTATTTTCTTTTTCAATTCCTAGACTTTTTTTTTCAAAATTTTATATTTTTCTATTAATTTTTCACAAACAATAGATAGTTCCTCATTCAAAGCATGGGCATCAACAAAATCATTTGAAGAACTAGCATCATCATCAACATCTAAGTGGTTTCCGAGTGTACCTCAAGGGAGTCATTCCCTTGGACCGTATAGCATTGTTGCGGCTCGGATTCATCTCCACTAGATTCCTCTTCTTGTTGGATCGGCATTTGAAGCTCGGAGGTGGTGGTTGTTGTCAACTTGTTCCACACTGCAAAGGCGGAATCAAGATTAGAAACATGCATAAGATAATCTTTAGGTAGCGTGCTTCAAATGGCCTCAAGGGCTTGTGCATTGGCCCTATATGCTTGCTATCACTAAGGAAGGATTCCTTGGTAATGACAAGGTGAACCTTATGTCCTAGGGTTTGTAAATAAACGGACATCCTAATCTTTCAAACAGTGATGTTGGAAGGATCAAAATAGGTGGGGTCATGAAGTCCATGGGTCCAAACTATATGTGTGCAAACAAGCAAATGCAAACAAGATTAGCAAACAAAGGATCTCACTCCTAGGATGTTAAGCCTAAGTATCAGGAGCGTAGGCTCTGATACCAATTGAAAACACCTAGAGGGGGGTGAATAGGTGTAAATGCTAATCTAGAAACTAAGTGCGCTAAATGCGGAAGCTTAAAACAATTTGCAACACACTTAATACAACACACAAGTGTAGCCGAATTCCCCGTGAAGGGCTCTGGACTAACTCCTCTTGATTCCCCTAGATATGGGTTGAGGTGCTATATGAAGCTCTTGTGGTTAAGTACAAGTGAGGCACACACACAAGCAATCCAAGCATGTAATGAATAAGCAATATGAATTAATGCAAGGACAACACAAGCAAATAGATATGTATGATATGAATGATGCTTTGCACAAAATAAAGAGAGAGAGTTTAGAGATAATGGATCAAACGCAAACACAAAGATATGTTTCGAGGTTCGAGCCCCTAGCTCTACGTCCCCGCCTTCACCGAGAAGGATTTCCAATCCACTAAAGGAGTACCGAACTCCTCTCTCAACCTTACAATGCCACTGAGGCAATACAACCACAATCCACCTCTACCGAAGAGGGATAAGGCCCGTAGCCAACAAACAATCTCCACCTCACAATAGGGGAGCAAACACAAACCTCAACCTCTACCAAAGAGGGAGCAACCAACAAATGAGGGTTTTCACAATAGGTGGTATATCTCAACCACAAACCTCTCCTTTTTCCACAAACAAATGATCCTAATAGAATAGGATAGATGATAGCTCAAGTGTGAAAATCAAGGTGTTTTGGAAATCAAATAACAAAGAAAAATCCTTGGGAAAACACTTGCAATATGATAGAAATGAAGATCTAAAGCAATATCCCAAAAACCTATTTTTCTTTGAATTTTCCAAACCCTTGAAAACAATAAAGATGAAAACTTTTAAGCTTTAAAACTCTTTGAAAACTTCTTTTAAACTCTGGAGAAACTGGGAATTTTTCTTGTTAAAAACCTTAGCCAAAATCCCAAAGGAATGGGTTTATATAGGCCAAAAAAGAAAACTAGCCGTTAGGCAGATCTGTCAGCCTGACAGGCCTGCGGTCGGCCGGCTCGGCCGACCGCCAACGGTCAGAAATATGACCTTTGAGGCATCCGGTCGACCGCACGGCCGACCGCCCAGATACAGAGAGCAAAGCTCTCTGGTCCGGTCGGCCGCCCGGCCGACCGTCCCTGTGTCTGCCAAACGTGCACAAGCCTGTGCACGTCGGTCGACCGCAAGGGTCGACCGGCCTTTGGTGCGGTCGACCCGTGCGGTCGGCCGACCTAGCCTGTCAGCCATAATTCTGGGACAGAGACACATGTTAAAAATCTTTCTAAAAATTCTTTTATCTCTTATAAAAATCTCCAAAAATAGTTTTATCATTTTGCATTGATACATAAACATGTGATAAAAAGTTTAGCTCAAATATCAAGCATATGAAACTATTTTGTGTCTTAACATTTTTACCCAAAAACCAAAACATGTATTTTATCAAACTTGTATTTTTCACTACATGAATAGGATAGTCAAAATAAGTTTGTTTAAAAGTTAAGTATGCATGTATAGAATGAAACAACTATACATAACCAATTAAACTTGTTTTGATCAACTATTCATGAAAACAAATATTGGTTAAACCAAACCGAAAACCAATATCCAAACATAAAACGTGTGTGTTGTGCACTTGAGCATATCAACTATTCTTATCTTTACACATGGATCTAAAACACACTAAACACTAGGATACCTAAGTCTTCTTGACGATCTTCATCTTCAAGTCGACTCGGTCCAAAACGTGATCCACCGAGTGCAAAGGTATGATCTTGATGCTCAGGCACGGGAATCACCAAGTGAAAGCTTCCAAACTCTTCTTTTTGAAGCAATCACCAACTAATATCTTGTTACATGATCTGAAACTAAAATCACAAGATTATTAGTAAACATAACTACATGAGTTAATCATCATCAAAACTAGAGAGGAAGGCCTCCGGGCCAACAGTACAAGTATAAATCCTAGTCTTAATGAAAATAACATTTAAACATATATTCAAAACTTAAAGCATAAAACAAGAAATAAATCAACATGATAAACATAAAATGATCATTATGTATATGCATGTGCATTAGATCTAGGATATACATATTAGTTCATAACAAGGTGAGAACACATAAATATAGATCCATATAAAACATGGGTGTCTCAAACAACTAAACATGTATATAACTAATCTAATAAACATGACATAGGCATAATGAGCAATAAAACATGATATGCTATAAATTTATGAACATGAAAAGCATGCAATAATAAATGGGAGTTAGAGATCGATACCAAAACCGATGAAGGCACCTCTCTAGTTCTCCAAACCAAGGTGGTCTTCCCACCAAACATCCCTTGAAAGTGATGCATCCAAATGGTAATTTTTAAGCTCGGAACGCATCCACCTCAAGGCACCATTACTCTCACGTCATGCGAGAGCCCCCACCTACATCAAATACAATAGGGGTGGTCTTTGGTACCCACAACTTTTTAGGTCCATGGGGGTTAGTACCTTTTCTAACCCAAACAAATTTATTTGCTAAATTAACATCATGTATACGATCATAGCAAAATTTCGCAAGGTGGCCCTTATGTCCACAATGTGTACAAGTATACACATGAGCATACATGTAATGGGTGTGATCGTGAGGAGCATGTGTATACCGTGGAGGGTGTGCATGCATAGATGGAAATTGTTTCCTTCGAAACAAAGATTCCAACCGTGTATGACTCAAAACACATTGGCTCAAAGTGGAGCCCAAACAATCAACATTCTTCTTTAGCATAGATATATCTTTTTCAATTAAAGAAGAGGTGTGGCATGCAATGGATGAATTAGGTGAAGCTATCCTAGCATGGCAAATATGTGCATCCATATTATTTTGCAAAAATTCATTTTTCTTTAAACACATTTCTAAGTCCTTAGAAATAGAAACAATTTTCATTTTTAAAGAATCATTTTCTTTAAAACAAAATTAATTTTTGAAGACAAGTTTTCATTTTTCTTCAAATTGTTTCACAATCATTTTTATTTTTCAACAAATCATTCTCTTTTAGGGCAAGATCAAGTTGAGATCTAAATGAGTCACATTCACTAGAAACCTCTTCCTTCTCTTGCAAAACAATCTCAATTTTAGAAGACAAATTTTATTTTCTTCTTTTAAAACAAGACTATCATTTTTCAATAGTTTGTATTTGGAAATCAAATTTTCACAATTTTTAGTAAGTTCATCATTCATAGCTTGAGCTTCTAAACATTATTGCAATATGAATTAGAACTAGCATCTAGTTGAGTGTCCGAGTGTACCTCAAGGGAGTCATTCCCTTGGATCATGAAGCAATGTTCTTCGGACTCATCTCTTTTAGATCTTCTCTTCCTTTCGATAATCTTTGGTAGCTCGGGAGAAGTCAAAATGCTCCAAACTGCATAAGCCGAATCATAGTAAGCAAACACATGTAAATAATCTTTATGAAGTGATACTCTAAGTGCCTCTAGGGCTATTGCATTGGCTTTTATATGCTTTCTATCATGAGGGTTGGATTCTTTGGTAATGGCTTTGTAAACTTTACATCCTTGGGTTTTCAAATATATGGACATCTTAGTCTTCCAAACAACAATGTTGGAAGAATCAAACATAGGTGGGGTCATGAAGTCCATAAGTGTGTGCAAACAAATATATGTGCAAATGCAAAAGATAGATTAGCTAACCAAGATCTCACTCCTAGGTGGTTAAACCTAAGTATCAGGAGCGGAGGCTCTGATACCAATTGAAATCACCTAGAGGGGGGGTGAATAGGTGATAAGGCTAATCTAGAAACTAAATGCGGAATAACAAAACTAATTGCAACAACACTTAGTACAACCAACGAGTGTAGAAGCTCTCGTGGTTAAGTACAAGTGAGGCACACAAACCCAAGCCAAGCATATAAAGATGATAAGCAATATGAAATAGTGCAAGGCACAACACAAGCAAATATGATATGAATGATATAAATGATGCACAATACAAATAAAGAGAGAGAGTTTAGAGTCAATGGATCAAACGCAAAAAACAAGATGTGTTTCGAGGTTCGAGCCCTAGCTATACGTCCCCGCCTTCACCGAAAAGGATTTCCAATCCACTAGGAGTACCGAACTCCTCTCTCAACCAATACAACGCCACCGAGGCAATACAAACTCAATCCACCTCACAAAGAGGGATAGGCCCTTAGCCAAACAATCATAAATCACCTCTACCGAAGAGGGATACAAACCAACACCAACTCCACCTCACCAAGAGGAGTAAACCAACAATCTCAACCTCTACCATAGAGGGAGCACCCCACAATCCAAATCAACCTATTCCAAGAGGGATATCCAACAAAGAAGGGGTTTACAACTTGGTGGTATGTCTCAACCACAAACACTTTCCTTTTTCCACAGAACAAGTGATCCTATAGAGAGGATAGAATGATAGCTCAAGTGTGAAAATCAAGGTGTTTGGAAAACAAAAACTCAAAGAAAAAATACTTGGGAAAACTCTTTGTAAAAGATAGAAATGAAGAAAAATACAAATCTCCCAAATTTCTATTTTCTTTGATTTTTCCAAAACCTTAAAACAATATAAAGATAGATCTTTTGAAGCTTTAAACACTTTTGAAAACTTGATTTAAACACCAAGAAAAGAGAGAAATTTTAGCTCTTAAAATCTTAACCAAAACTCAAAGCAATGGGGTATTTATAGTCCCAAAACAAAACTAGCCGTTAGGCTGATTTTTCAGCCTGTGACGGCTGGCGGTCGACCGCCCGGTCGACCGCCAACGGTCATAAATATGACCGTTGGAGGAACCCGGTCGACCGTCCGGTCGACCGCCCAAAAACAGAGAGCAAAGCTCTCTGGCCGGTCGACCGAGCCGTGTGCCTGGCCAACGTGCACAGGTCTGTGCACGTCGGTCGACCGAGCGGTCGACCGACTCTGGAATCCGGTCGACCGGACCAGTCGACCGCCAGAGCCTGTCAGGCAATAATTTGGGTCAGAAAAACTTGTTTAAAAATATTCTAATAAATCCCATTAATCTTCTAAAAATCCATAAAAATAGTTTTATCATTTTTCATTGATATATAAACATGTGATAAAATTTCATCACAAATATCAAACATTTTGAATCATTTTTGTATCTTACAAATTTTATCAAAAACCAAAACTGTATTTTTCCAAACTTTGATTTTTCAAGTAAACTTTGTCCAAAACATATCCAAGTACAAAAACATGATACTTAATCATTTTAAAACATGTTGCATATGGACATAGGTCCAATATACATGAAACATATGCATATCATTGTTTTTGTCTTTAATTCCAAAATAATATTTTGTTAAAAATATCAAAACACCAAACCTCATGAATAGGTAAGTCAAAATAAGTTTGTCTAGGAAGTTAAGCATGCATGTATATAGAATGAATCTACTATACATAAATCATTTAAACTTGTTTTGATCTAACTATTCATGAAAACCAATATCGGTTAAACCAAAAACTGAAAAACCGAATCCAAAACATGAAACGTGTGTGTATTGTGAACTTGAGCATATCACACTATCTAATCTTTACACATGGATCTAAAATAAAAATTAAACTAGGATACCTAAGTCTTCTTGACGATCTCCATCTTCAAGTCGACTCGATCCAAAACGTGATCCACCGAGCTAGACTCCAACGAGTGCTATGAATGATCTATATACTCAGGCTCTGGAATCACCATGTGAAAGCTTCCAAACCATCTTGTTGAAGCAATCACCAACTAATATCTTGATTAATGATCTGAAACTAAACATCACAGGATTATTAGTAAACATAACTACATGAGTTAATCATCATCAAAACTAGAGTGGAGGGCCTCTAAGCCAACAAAAATTAGTTTAAGTTTTTCTCTTTGTTTTTAATGTTTAGGCTCTTTGTTAGATATAAAAGTTGTATCTCTGTTTTATATTTGTAATTCAGTTCAAATACCAGTGAGAGAGAGGAATAGAGTGATTGTACTCTGAGATTGAAGTGACATCAATAAAATGATCAAGCTTTCTCTTCTTCCACTCCAATTCACTAGTATGTCTTGCTTTACTTTCTTGTATTATTTTTCATCTTCCATGAGTAGCTAAATTCATTTTCTGGGCTCACTATTGTTCCTCTCTTCGATCCCTCTTCTTTTTGAATGATTTTCTGTAAAGACCCAATGGAATCATATGCATGCCTAAACTAAGTCTTTCTTCTTTGAAAGTGTTCTTGAAGGCACATGAGGATGGATTAGATTTCTAAACTTCTACTTCTTTTAAAACATCTCTTGAACTTATTTTTATTTCATGCTTGAAATACTTGATAATTTAACATTCAATTCAAGATGGTTTCTTAAGAAAAGAGTTAAGTTTTTCAAACTATCTTATTTGCTTTGCTTAAAACTTTCTTAACTCAAGCTTAAGTTTTTGCCTATGATCAAGTTGAGACACTAAGAATTTCAAGAAAAGAACACATCATTGAGTGGTGAGATAGTAAGCCCAGGTCTTCTTCTTATTTAAAAACAACAAATCACTCTTCAAGCTTTTCAAAATCACCTTCTCCAAAACCTTCTTATATTTAAGTTTTTCTTTAAATCACTCCCCTTCTCTCCATTCTCTTTTCAATTAAAAAACCAGCACTATTCTTAACTTTCTAAACAAAAATACCGAAAAGTTTTCATCGCATTCCTCCTCGTGGACAGACCCGTTAGCCCAAAGCTACACGGTAATTCTTATCACTTTCTTTCTACAATCAAATTTTGGCGTCGTTACCGGGAAGGGATGGTAAGTTATTCTCTTTTTAGATTTACATTTTTGGTTAACTTTCTTCTTTATTTTTGGTGTACAGATTTAACAAGAAGGAATTTTTGCTGCAGTGGACATATAAGTGGCCCTGTACTCTGCTTAAGAAAGCAGAGCCCAGAAGCCCTCAGATTTGATACATTTCTATGGCAATCTGAGTAAACTCCTAACCTGTATTTTCTACAGGTTGGCTGAATTGCATAGTTTAATCTTTGTAGTATTTATTTTCTTGTTTGACTCACTATATATACATTTCTAACACAACAGTAAAAAGTTGATTATAAATGCTAAAAATGATTTAGACTTTGCATTTAGTCACGTGTCTATTTCATTACATTTTCTATTTACTATTGAAGAGTGCTGAAGCTAAGGTATGTGTGCATAGCATTTAGTATAAGACTCATTCTTGAATGAAATATTGCTTAAGTGTTACTTTTTTCTATATACTTTTACACTGCACTAAATTGATTTAAGGGCTTGTCTTATAAATAAGATAGGGTGGGGAAGTCATTACCCTCCCTTAGCCTACAAACAATCTCCTTACTCACTAACCTAAGCCTAACTAAAACTGAGTAGACGTTGGCCCTAGGGACATCTCGGACTCAAATAGGAGACTGACCTAAGGTTGCTTTGAATTTGACTCTTGCCAAATCAGTGACTAAGGTTGGGGATTGAGGAGCAAAACCCCGAAGGCTGGTGGTTTGGCTTAATTAGGCCCGTCGCTTTTGCGTGGATACCTCCCACCAATCTTGCCCCTACCTAGCTGAATAACTTGTGGTCAGATTCAGCAATATACCCCCTATGGATAGTTTAACCAGTTAGGAGTCGTCTAGGTCTAAGGTTTACCCTAACTTAGGTTAGTTTTTTTGGCTTATTTGTTTGTTTTTCTTTGTTGGTGTTTAACATTTCCTGTGGGATATGGCTTATATCAATAATTTTTCAATTTAATGGTAATCCATATTACACACCGACCTCTTTTTCGGATATTACCAACCCAGCATATCATAACTTTAACCAACCTAGTGTGCCAGTTTGGTCTTATCCGAATCAACATAACCCATACCCCTAATCTTATGACTATAATTTCTAAAATAATTTTAACTCTTCACAGAGTCAATGGGGATTCACCTCCCCCGAGTCCAATTTTCAACCAACTTGTCCTCCTTATCCACCTTGTCCACAATATTTTCAAGATTCATACTCAGTTCCATCAGTTCAAAATAAAAACCATCAATCTTGAAAATGAGTATGCATGAGTCCAAGAACCAATCACAAAATTTGACGGACTCACAATTTCACCACAAATTCCAAACAAAACTTCATCTTTTCAAGTCCAATCGCAACAGAACGATGAACCAATCGACTATGAAAAGATGCTTGAAGCCATGACTCAGGCTCAAATCGCTCGTAATCAATGACATAGATATGATGGTCCAAACTCTCCATTCTCACCGTTTGATCATTTTTGATGTCGCTAACCATTCTGTTAGAGCCAAAGAATCATGTTGTTTTGAAAAACAAGATTCCATTTCAGCATACCCATTTGAACTTTTCCAAACTCCAAATTTGAAAATGACATTGACAGTTTGGCAAGTTATTCCTTTCCTAAAATTAAACTTGAGAATGAATATGATCCTGAACCTCAACTTGGTGATTCAATTCTACTTCCTGATTCAATAATGACTCCAGTGTCTTCACCTGATTTCAATCTTTTTCTCGGTCAACATTGGATCCTATGCCAATTCATCATGAAATTGAATCGCCAATCTTTTATGATCATCATATTGAACTTGACCAATTTTATACTTTTGAAAGTCCCATTGACAAATTGGCAAGTTCTTATTTTTATGAAATTGAACTCAATGAGAAATGTGACCTAGATCCTCTAATTTGTGATCCAGTTCAAATTCCTGAATCAATATTGACTCCTATTTTGTTACCCAACTTAAGTAATATTTTAGAGTCAATTTGATTCCCACACCTATCATTCTTGAACTTGAATCACCAATATTAAGTCACATTCCGTTGTTGGGAAATGAATGTGGACTTGAGTTTCAACTTCTTGATTTGGACCTACTTCCTGAACCAATCTCGACTCCTGAACCTTTACTTGACATAAGTCACTTTCCTGAGTCGGTATTAGTTCCCGTACTTCCTAAGTCCAAGTCAATCATTCCATCTTTTCACACTGCATTTTGAGACAAGGGTATTGATAAAATTGACTCCGAAATTATTTGTAAAATTTGAAAATTATATGGGGTAAAATTTTTAATAAAAATCGTTCAAATATACATCATTTTATTGGGTTATATTAGAGAGATTTCTGATGGGTTCCTCCGAACTCCACGCAAATTCGATTGGGCCGCATTTCGTGGACCAATCAGACCACCACCGGAACCACCACCTTAAGGTAATATTTTCCTTCCCTTTCTTCTTTTTCATGCATCTATGCATTAATTCATTCATTGAGGACAATGCATAAGATAGGTGTGGGGGAGGGTCTAACATAACTTAGGTTTTCCTTTTTATTAAACAAAAATTTAACATCTTCTTTACTTTTAAAACTTTTTGAAAATCGAAACAATATTTTGACATATTTTTGTAAGAAATTAAGTCAATTTTAAGGAATAAGATAATCATAATTAGGATTTCTTATACTTGGTCAAAATAAAATTATTTGTTTGATTTTTAGGGTTAGGAAGATAATTTGTCAAAATAATTTAGTCTTGATCTTTGCCTTGATGAAATATGCGCACTTTCTACACTTACACACTTAGGGTTTAAAAACAAAGATTCTTATGCCTTATAATATATATATATATATATATATATATATATATATATATATATATATATATATATATATATATATATATATATATATATATATATATATGAAAAATAAACATATCTAATTATTGATTAGCTAGGTTCTTTGGCCTAAGCAAGCCTTGGTATTTATGCAAAAGATGATTAGATAAGTTTGAAATAAAAGATAAAAAAAGAAATATATATCTATAAAAATCCTCTGATTAAGCTGGGCATTTGTGCCTCATAAAGCATAAGTATTCACGCCTAAAAATGGTTCATATAATAAAATCCTTAGTTTTGTGGCCTTATTTGCTCGAGTCCTTAAGTCCTTGGGGTGTTTTCTCACCCGGTGCCTAAGACCGTTTAGTTTGGGAGTCACCGACTAAAGACTCATTACATAGGCAGATTAAAAAGCCTAATAGAACTAAGGAATAACATTACCAAAAATAAAATAAATAAATATATATATAAGGCATAAGAGTTAGAGTTAAAGAACCCTTAGTCAAAACTTCACGGTCACGAAGGTGCATATGACTTAGGGTAAAGTAATAGACTAGATGAGAAGCATAATTTGACTCCTTATTTTGATTGATAATAAATTTTTGAATAGAGACTAAGTTTAGGAATGAAAAATTCAGTTTTCCTATAACTTATAGATTACTTAAATCTTACAATAATATTTTAAATATTTTTCTTTCAAAATGAGTTTTCAAAATATTAACATTTTTCTCATTCTTTATGGATTTTGTGGGTGCAATCCACTGAAAACCCTCACAAGACAAAATTCATCCTCTAGGGGTAACTTAGAGGTTTAACGGCTTATTGCACATGCTCAGTGCAATCGAGTGACCTGTAAAAGTGGTCTAATAATTGATTTGGATTAGACTTATGTTTTGCTCGAGGGTGAGCAAAAGATAAGTGGGGGGGTGTGATCGGTCACATATGTTGCATATTTATTGTCACACTACCATGTTTATTATCTAAATAAATTATATTAATAAGTCCTATTTTTTTTATAAAATGCAGGCCCATTGTTAAAGGATAGGAAAGAGAAACGAGCCCAAAAGCCCATCAAATTCTGATTTAATTCAGAATTATTTCAAAATCAGGAAATCAGGGCAGGTCATGGCAAATCTGAGAGGCTGAAAACTAGTTAAAATGAATCTTCTCAAATCAAGTGGTTGAAGCCAAAGATCAGAGGCAGTTTCGTCAAATCCTAGAGCTGAAACGAAAAAACCAGGAGGAGATAATGCCAGACAACAAAACCAGGAGGTGTACCCCCCGGGCAAGGCCGCGAAAATGCGACCAAATCCGCATTTTCGCAGCTTGTTAGGCTTTGTTGGGGGAGCATTTGCTCCCCTATCTTTGTACGACCTCCCCCGTTTGGTTTTTGCCTATAAATACTGTATTTTTCAGAGAAAAAGACCCAGAAATTAGTTTAAGATTTTCTCTTTATTTTTAAGGTTTAGGCTCTTTGTTAGATAGTATAGAAGTAGTATCTCTATTTTATAATTTGTAGTTCAGTTCAAATACCAGTGAGAGAGAGGAATAGAGTGATTGTAATCTGAAGATTGAAGTGACATCAATAAACGGATCAAGATTTCTCTCCTTCCACTCCAATTCACACTGGTATGTCTTGCTTTATTTTGATGTATTGTTTTTCATCTTCCATGAGTAGCTAAATTCATTTTCTGGGCTCACTACTGTTCCTCTCTCGATCCCTCTTCTTTTTGAATGATTTTTATGTAAAGACTCAATGGAATCATATGCATGCCTAAATTAAGTCTTTCTTCTTTGAAAGTGTTCTTGAAGGCACATGAGGATGGGATTGGATTACTAAACTTCTACTTCTTTTAAAACATCTCTTGAATTTGTTTTTATTTCATGCTTGAAATACTTGATGATTTAACATTCAATTCAAGATGGTTTCTTAAGAAAAGAGTTAAGTTTTTCAAACTATCTTATTTGCTTTGCTTAAAACTTTTTAATTCAAGCTTAAGTTTTTACCTATGATCAAGTTGAGGCACTAAGAATTTCAAGAGAAGAACACATCGTTGAGTAGTGAGATAGTGAGCCCAGATCTTCTTCTTATATTAAAATAACAAATCACTCTTCAAGCTTTTCAAAATCACCTTCTCCAAAACCTTTTCTAAGTTTTAAGTTTTTCTTTAAATCACTTCCCTTCTCTCCATTCTCTTTTCAACTAAAAAACCAGCACCATTCTTAGCTTTCTAAACAAAAACACTAAAAAGCTTTCATCGCATTTCTCCTCGTGGACACGAACCGTTAGCCCAAAGCTACACAGTAATTCTTATTACTTTCATTCTACAATCAGGTATTGACTTCATGGGACCATTTTAAATTCCTTTGGCAACCAGTTCATCTTGGTTGTAGTGGATTGATTACGTCTCTAAATGGGTAAAAGTTGTGCTTACTAAGAACAATGACAACAAAGTGGTTTTCAAGTTTCTCAAGGAAAATATTTTCTCCCATTTGGCACCCCCAGAGCGATAATTACTGATAATGAGTCGCATTTCTGCAATAGAGTTTTTGAAGCTCTAATGCAGAAATATTCCATCAATCACAAGTTATCCACTTCGTGTCATCCCCAAACAAATGGGCAAGTCGAGGTGACCAATCGACAAATCAAGCTCATTTTGAAAAAGACTGTTGGAAAAAACCGAAAAGTATGGTCAATCAAGCTAAATGATGCGTTATGGGCTTACCGAACTGCTTTTAAGACGATACTGGGGATATCTCCTTATAGAATCATATTTGGAAAAGCCTATCATCTGCCAGTCGAGTTAGAACGCCGAGCCCTATGGACTATTAAGCAACTCAATTTCAATCTGTCTAAAGCTAGTGAACTAAGAAGATTGCAAATCTCAGAGCTGGAGGAGATACGGAATGAGGCTTACGAGAGCGCACCGATCACAAAAAGCAGAACTAAAATTTTTCATGACAAAATCATCAATCGAAAAAACTTTACCTCAGGAGAAAAGGTTCTGCTATACAACTCGAGGCTTCACATTTTCAAGGTGAAGCTTAAAACTCGTTAGTCTGGACCATTCATTGTGTGCACCATCTTCCCACACGGTGTTATGGTTATTGTCAATCCTAAGAGTAATACAGAATTCAAAGTGAATGGGCAAAAACTTAAGCCATTTTTGACCACTAAACCTGCGTTACTGAGTCTTTTCGCTCTGTTATACACCTGACCATAGCCATCCACACACCAACAAATAAAAATAAAAAAATAAAAAATAAATAACAATCATAAAAATAGAAGTGCAAAAAATAAAGATTAGGGGTTCTTTATAATTGTTTATATGATATCACCACCCCTTGTAAACTTATAAATACCCCTTTACCCTAGGGTTAGAATTGGAAGTCTCCTTTTTCTACCCCTATTTATACTCTCTTATCCTCTCCCTTCACCCAAACCCACATATTTTTCAAATTTGATGATAGGAGCCCAGGAAGAGCCAAAGCCCCCGAGCCCCTTCCCTTTTTCCATAGAAAAGTTGCGGCCAGGCCTTCCTGGCCGCGTTTCCTCGGCTGTCTAGGGAGACAGCCGCACGGCTTCCTCCCCTCCAGTTGATTTTCAGAAAAAATGCCAGATCTGCTCCCTGTTTGCTTTTTTGTTACCTGGTTTTCTCCAGGCCATCTGTGGTTGGTTTCCCTCCAAGGTTTTCGGGGTGGGTTTGCAATTTTTTACCCAATTTCTCTATTTTTCAGATATAGATCATGGCTCCTACCATATTTCCTAAAAAAGATTTTTTTCAAATATTTAATGATGTTCAAGGGTATGGTACTGTGTTTTTAGATCAGATTAGGGAGAGGCAATGGTATGGCTTGATTTATGATAGTACAAATTTTGATGCCTATTATTGCCCTGACTTAGTGAAAAAAAATTTATTTAGGTATTGATGTTGCAACTATTGACCATGACCACTTTGTTGTACATTTGGATCACGAGGACCTTGAGGTCACCTGGGATACCATTGCAGAGGTCACCCAAATCCCATCCTCCCCTCAGCATGTTGCACCATTGCTCTTAATTGATTACATGACTTTGATGGGGATGCGCTGCACTGAGCTCGGTCATGGTGTTCGAGCAAATACCACATTTAGTAACATTCATTGCATTGGACGTTGGATCCAACGCAATATTTTAGATATTGATTATACCACTTCCTTCTACACACCTGGACTTCAAATTATTCATAGCTTCATGACGAGGCAACACACTTTCTGTGTAAACACCATGCTTTTGCAGCAGCTGATTGCTAACTCCCAACGCACTAGGGGTGCGAAATACTCTTTACCCGTCCTAGTTACCCATCTATGTAGAAACTTTCTGCCGGACGCAGAATTTCTTGAATATGATACAGTACTAGTGACCCCTGAGTGCATCACCAGGGCGTACAATAGCTGCCTGCATTCGATCTGGACACTTACAATCTAGCTCAAAGATGTTCCTGCTGAATCATCATCAGAGAAACATATGGATGCGGAAGATGACCCACAATTTTGGCAACAACCACCCCCTACGGAGACCAATGCATTCATGTCCTCCATCTGGAAGGGCATAAAAAAGATTTTTAGGGGCCAGATCAAGCTAAGGAGACAATTGGAAGCTCAAGATGCTAGGCTGGAACGTATTGAGAAGACCCTCTGGCGTTCACGCTCGGGCGGCCCCAGCACTTCGGCCGGCCCGAGTCGGCGGAGACGGTGATATCATTTTTTTCCCCCATTTATTGCATTTGCATTTACATGACATTCATTGAGGACAATGCATTAGATAGGTGTGGGGGTGCTAACATTCTTTCTTTTCTTTTTACTTAAAAAAAACCTCCAGAACAAAAAAGAATTTTTATACTCTTTATAAAAATACCAAATGGTTGTAAGAATTAAGGGAACCTTATTAAGGACTCTTTATTTTAGCCTAAATAAAAAAGAAACATTGGTTTGACTAAGAGTTAGGAGGAACAAGGAAAATAACTCATATCTTTTATTTAGCCTTTGTAGAATATGCATAAACCACACACACGCTTGGGATTTAGAGACACAACTTTGAATAACACAAAAAAAACAATAAGCTGGATAATTGTGCCTCAAGAAGCATGATTACTCATGCCTAATATATATATATATATATATATATATATATATATATATAAATCTTGATTTCGTGGCCTACGCTACTTACATATTTGACCTAAGGGTGTTTTTTCACTTGGTGTCCTAAAACCATCTGGTTTGGGAGTCATCGGTTTGATATGTGTTTCATGAGTAAAGCAGAAAGCCTAAAGAAAGCAAGAATAAACATCTAGATAAACATTAATAAAACTAATGACATTCAAAGTTAAGTTGAGAAATCCCAAGTACATCACACTTACACATTATGCATATCTATTTAAAACAAAATAACAGAATGAGTTAGAAGTACAAGATCCTTTCTAAATTCAAAGAAAAATCATGATTTCTTCTTTTATAAAGACTAAAGTATAGGAGGACTTATGAGGGTTTAGACCTAATTCTTATAATCATTTGGTCATTTTTACTTAGATAATTAAAAATTCTTTTTCTTGAAAGAGAATTGCTTACAATTAACATTTTTTTATTTATTGGATTTTATGGGTGCAATCCGCTGAAAACCTTCAGGAGACAACACTCCTCCTCTAGGGGAAACCTAGAGATTTAAAGGCTTATAGCATATGCTTAGTGCAATCGCGTCACCTGCGAAAGTGGTGAATTTCTCTTGCTTTTGTTTTGCTCGGGACGAGCAAAAAGATAAGTATGGGGTGTGATAAGTCTCTAATATTGCATAATTTTTACCACATATGTTCATTTATTTTATATAAATTATTGCTAAAAATGGTTTGCTTGTGCGATCCTAGGTTCATGGTGTGCAATGAAGAAGACCCTAAATCACCATTTAATGGGTGATTAAAGGCCTACAAAATAGCCATTGACCTTAGGAGATGATTCTATCAGACCAGGGGGCTCAAATCAGAAATTCAGAAGGTACAACCAATAGGGGACCGATGCGACAGTGCACAACAGACGGCGTTGCGCGCGTCGCTCTGATGCAGCCGCAGAAATGCGACTCTGGCCGTGTTTCCTTGGCCGTTCTAGCGCGCCGCGCCAGTGCTTTGGGCCAGGGGTTGCCCCTTGGCCCCCTTTCTCCTGGTGCTTATAAGTACCCCCTTGGGGTTCTTCAGAGGGGATATCCAGAGTTTAGGTTGGTGTTGTTAGTTTGTTTCTAGGAGTTGTAGTTGTTTTATATTTTCTTCTTCTTCTAGATTAGTTTAGCCATTAGAGTGACAGAGAGAGTGTGTACAAGTTATATTTGAAGGTGACCATCTTATATAAGTATTACTTCTCTTTCTTCTTCCATTACTTATTGTCTTCATTTAGTTTTACTTTCTTATTTTAGTGTAATACTCCTTCTCTTTACTTCTTCTCTCTTGTTATTTCTTTTCTTACATATGTCTAAATAATTCTTTCATTACATGGCTAACTAACTACTAACCTACTAATCTCTAACAACTTGGTTGATAACCCAAATGAGTCAATAGTGTCAAACAAGTCTTGTGCAAATGAGTTATTACATCTTCAGACAAGGGTTCTAACTTTAACTTACTTACAAGTATTCCTTTCTTATATTTCATGCTTAACGGTTTTTGATGATCCATAGATTGTAAACTTTACTTGTTATTGTAAGTTAGAGATATTCCTATTAATCTTTACTGATACTATTTACGCATTTGTTTCTTTCCTTATTCTCGCCTTCAATTAGACCTTGATAAGGGAATGTTCAAGTTTTTGCCATGTAAAGCTAAGTTAAAGGAAGAACTTTCATTCGATCTCCACCGTGAATAGTTCCTATGCATAAGAGTTATGCTTGCCTATGATCCATTGTGAAGCTACATCTTTAAGAAGTTAGAGATTAGTGGGAGCACTTAGTAGAAAGTTAGTCATGTGATTTTTACCATTAAGAAAATTTACTTTTACAAACCATCAAACTAATCCAAATAATTCTTGAAATAACACTTGTTTTCTTTTAAATTCTTTATTTGAAACAAAGAACTTTTTCTTTACTTTGAACAAAGAAGCTGCATTAAAGCTTCTATCACTCTTCCTCCTTGTGGATACAACCTGTATAGCCACTTTGCTACAATGGAAGAATCGTAAAAGCAGTAACATTGACCATCACTCTTTTACTTAATTTTGTGCATGCTTTCTGCCGATCAAATTTTGGCATCGTTGCCAGGGAGGGAACAGCTTTATTGTTCAACACTAAAAATTTTCTTTATTTTTTGTGTGTAGGAGAAGTTATCAAGGAGCTAACTAAAACAGGAAGCAAGAATGGTGGCCAAAGACATTGCACGAGGAATTCATTTGCCCTTAGAAAATTTGCGTAAAAGCGAATTTTTCCTATTGAAGTACTAACAAAAGCACTTCTGCAGGGTTGCTGAAAATCGTTCAAAAATTGCTTTCAAAAATTTGTAGTTCGCTTGTATGCTTCACCTTATACACTTGTAATAAACTCAACAGAACCCATTTGTTGCTGAATTGAAAATCGATTAGACTCTTGCATTTAGGGCACGTGTTTATTTTAATTCATTTCAATTTTAGTTGAAGAGTGCTGGAGAAAGGTACGTGTGCATTCCATATAGAATAGGACCAACATTTTGGAGTGATTTATCGCTTTGAGTGTCATCTTGTTATGAATATACTGTACACTTGCACGATTGACATTAAGGGAAAAACTCAAATAAACAAGATAAGGTGGGGATTTCATCACACTTCCTTAGCCCAAAAATTATCTACAGGTGCACTCACACATCCAAGCCTTAACTAAAAATTGATAGATGTTGGCCCTAGGGACATCTCGGACTCACTAAGAGATTAACCATGGTGGGAATTGCAAGAACTATACTCCTACAAAATCGGTATTTAAGAAAAGAGGATTAAGAGGTCAAGCCTCGAAAGTTCCGTGGTTTGGCGTAATTAAGGCCCTAGGTTCACGTCCGGATATCTCCCACTGAGTTTTGCCCTTTCTTGGCCGATTAGCTTGTAGCCGAGTTCCTACAATGACCTCCCCTGGAGAATCGACCAGTTAGAAGTCGTCTAGGTCCAGGTACCTTAAACAAGCCTTGATGGTTATTTTTCTTTCTTTTGTTTGTTTTTATTCTTTTCGATTGTTTGATGTCTATACGTTATTTGTGATGTGCTACATGCAAGAGTGGGTGAGAGATCTTGTAACTTTTAGATTAACCAGAAACACTTCTCTACCCCTGCATTAAGAACCGGTGATGGCATCGCTACAGGACAGGTTTTACCAGATCAGAACCTCACTGCCATCTTATATAAAACTTCATGAGGCAAATGGAAATAACTTTGAGTTGAATCCCCAATTTATCAATACTCTTTCAAAATTTCATGGTTTAGAATCAGAGGATCCATACTTCTTTGTTAGGAAATTTAAAGAAGTATGCCTCATGATGCGCATTCCCCAGCTAGGAGAAGATGTCGTTAGTTACGTTTCATTCCCTTCTCCCTAAAGGACCTAGCTAAGAAATGATTGTACAGTTTGACTGTAAATTCAGTTACAACATGGGACGATTTCGTCAAGGTCTTCTTGAAGAAATTTTACCCAATCCTCAAGATTGCCCTCATCAGAAAGAATATCATGCAGTTTAGGTAAGAACAGAGCGAACCATTTGGAGATACTTTAAGCAATTCAAGGATCTCTTAGCTCAGTGCCCTCATCACGGTGTGGAGAAATGGCGTCAGTGCCAGATCCTCTATGATGGTTTGAATTATCAAACGAAAATCCTGTTAGAAACCACGTGTCAGGGGGGTTCTTGCAAAAGGATAAAAATTAGGGTTGTGATTTGTTTGAGGATCGAGCTGAGAAAACCCTTCAATGGGAGCCAACCTCAGAAAAACTAAGGAATTCACAGTTTATAGCTTCGAAAGGAGGGCTCCTATCCTTAGAATCATCCATAGCTACTGAAGCTAAGATCGCAACTCTTATGAGGAGAATAGAGGCTCTGGAAACAAAAGAGCCAGCCAATGCCAACCAAATCAACCCACCACCAATTCACAATCCGGTTGTTCAAGCTGTCAGGCACCGAACTATATTTTTGAAGAGTATCCCATTTTTCAGACTCAGCAAGTACCGCTGGAACATGAATGCGGCCTACTCACGACCGCAACATAATCCGTACTTGCAAACTTACAATCCCGGTTGGAGAAACACCCAAACTTCTCTTGGCCCAAGACAATCCTCCCAGACCCAATTTCTCCAACAATCTTCACCACTCCAATCATCAAGCACATCATCCCAGTCAAGCTCCATCTTCCTCCTACCAAAGTTCACCAATGGAGAAGAAATTCAGTAAATTGGAGGAAAGTATAGAGGCATTTATGAAGTCCCAAGCCGCATTCATGCAAAATCAAGGACAAAGAGCAATCATTCACAGGCCATATCTAAATTGGAAATACAGATTAGTCAATTAGCTAGCTCTCTAAGTGAAAGACCAAAGGATACTTTACCTAGTCAGTCGCTAGTCAACCCTAAGAATTCCAATCACGCCTATGAAGTTCAAGATCCTCAGATCAACCAGTGCAATGTTGTTCATACACTTCGATCTGGAAAGAAGGTGGACAACCAGGTCTACCAGCACAAAAATCCTATCCATATTGATCCTACTCCTGTCTCCACATCTGCTAGCTTCTCTCAATCTGCTCCGCAAAAGTCTGACAAGGACACAACTACTGAACAAGTTCACAAGCCTGTAGCACCCTTTCCCAATGGGTTTAGGAACAACAATAAGAACATACAGATGGAAAAGATACTTGAGATGTTTAATCAGGTCAAATTGAACGTGCCTCTTCTTGACGCTATCTAATAAGTCCTAGCTTATGCTAAATTTCTTAAGATATGTTTACGAAGAAGAGAAAAACAAATGTACCCAAGAAAGTGTTCTTGGCAACCAACATAAGCAAAATTCTGTCTGGTTCTACTCCTGTGAAATACAAAGATCCCGGATGTCCCATAATCTCTTACATCATAGGACAAATAAAAATTAGCGTGCACTCCTTGACCTGGGAGCAAGTATCAACTTGCTACCTCTCTCGGTATACCAGCAACTTGGGTTGGGCATACTGAGTCAAACTCGAGTCACTATCTAGTTAGCAGATCGATCTGTGAAAATCCCCAAGAGGGAAATTACAGATGTCCTTATCCGGGTCGGGGATTTCATCTACCCCATTGACTTCATCGTACTTGAAAACCAACCTATGTCAAATTCACGGTCTCAAATTCCATCATCTTAGGGCGCTCATTCCTTGCTACAGCCAATGCCATAATCAACTGTAGGAACATGTCCATGTGATTGAGCTTTAGAGACATGACAAAGGAAGTCAATGTTTTCACTATTGGAAGACAGCCCAGAGATATAAATGATCAGACTTTTGAGGTCAATTCCATTGAAATTTTGACCAGTGAATATGAAAGCGCATAGAGATGGAAATAGAGAGCGATCTGGAGTCTGAGGATTACAATCTGGACCAGATCATAGATTCAATAGTGGACTGGGCATCAAGCCCAAGTTTACCTCATTCCAGGACCGAAATTCCTGATATCACATCCAATGAATCAACTCTGTCCCTAGAGTTAAAAATTTTACCTGAACACCTCAAGTACACCTACTTGGGCGAAAGAGAAACCCTGCCAGTCATCATAGCATCCCATCTGACTGAGCAACAAGAGGACAGCTTGATGTCTATTCTGAAGAGATATAGGAAGCCATTGGATGGACAATGAAAGATATCAAGGGGATAAGTCCAGCAATAGTTCAACATAGAATTCATTTAAATGATGAAGCGATTCCCAAAAGGGACCCATAGCGCGCAGGCTTAACCCACTCATGCATGAGGCTGTAAAAATGAAAATTCTGAAATTATTAGACAATAGGATCATTTATCCCATTTTGATAGCTAATGGGTTAGCCCGGTTCATGCAGTCTCCAAGAAGTTGGTTTTCGGTGGTAAAGAATGAGCACAAGGAGTTGGTACAAACAAGACTGCCTACAAAGGTTCGTGTTTGTATTGACTATAGAAAATTGAATGCAGCCACTCGTAAGGACCACTTTCCTCTACCCTTCAACGACCAAATGCTTGAACACTTGGTTATACATGAGTACTATTGTTTCTTGGATGGGTAATCAGGATACAATTAGATCCTTATTGCTGCAGAAGACCAGGAGAAAACTACGTTCACTTGCCCATTCGGAGCCTTCGCCTACCGACATATGCCCTTTGGATTGTGCAACGCTCCCGCGACATTCCAATGGTGCATGCTCAGTTTGTTCTCCGACATGGTGAAACGTTTTCTTGAGATTTTTATGGATGACTTCTCCATCTACGGAGATTCATTTGATCAGTATCTTCATCATCTAAAGTTGGTTCTGCAACGATGCAAAGAAAAGAATCTAACTCTGAACTGGGAGAAATGTCACTTCATAGTGAGGTAGGGGATTGTCTTAGGCCATGAGATTTCTAGGAAAGGAATCAAAGTGGACAAGGCAAAAATAGAAATGATTGCTAAGCTTCCACCATCCAAAAATATCAAGGATATCAGATCCTTTCTAAGGCATGCTGGGTTTATCGACGATTCATTAAGGATTTTAGCAAAATCTCTAAACCATTAACCAACCTGCTCGCAAAAGACGTGCCCTTTGATTTTAACGGTATATGTTTCAAATCATGGGAGAAGTTTAAGCAAGACCTTGTATCTGCGCCTATTATTTCTACTCCATATTGAGCACAACCGTTTGAAATCATGTGCGATGCTGATTTTGCTATTGGCGCTGTTCTTGGACAGCGCATCGACAATATGCAGCACGTGATTTATTACTCGAGTAGGACCCTGAATGACGCCCAATAGAACTATACAATGACCGGGAAGGAATTCTTTGTTGTTGTCTTCGCGTTAGGAAATTTTGGCCCTACCTGGTAGGATCAAGGACTGTGATTATCACGGATCACTCAGCATTAAAATACCTCATAACCAAGAAGGAAGCTAAGGCCCGATTGATTCGGTGGATCCTTCTGCTTCAAGAATTTGACCTGGAAATCCTTGATAAAAGAGGTATAAAAATGTGGTAGCTGATCATCTGTCTAGAATTCTGAATGCACCGATAATACAAGTTCCGATCAATAAGGATTTCCCAGATAAGCACATCCTGGCCATTTTCAAGGAACCATGGTATGTGGACATAGTTAGCTATCTGGCCACTGGATAATTACCAGCTGAATGGACAAAGCAAGACCAGTGTCGCTTCTTTGCCTAAGTACGGTACTTCTTATGAGAAGAGCCATATCTCTTTAAGTATTATCCTGATCAGATTATTTGACAATGTATGCCAGAAGAACAGAAGAGGATTGTGCTTAGTTTCTGCCATGAACTTGCATGCGGAGGACACTTCGATCCCCTCAAAATCGCAGAGAAAGTTTTACAAAGTAGGTTTTACAGGCCGACTTTGTTCAAAGACTCATTCCACTTTTGTAAGTCATGTGCAAATTGTCAAAAGACTGGAAAATTTCAAGACGAGAAATGATGCCCCTAAACCCGATCTTGAAATTTTTAATGTTTGGGGTATTGACTTCATGGGACCATTCTCAAATTCCTTCGGCAACCAGTTCATCTTAGTTGTAGTGGATTACGTCTCTAAATAGGTAGAAGCTATGCCTACTAAGACTAATGACAACAAAGTGGTTGTCAAATTTCTTAAGGAAAATATCTTCTCCCGTTTTGGCACCCCCGGAGCGATAATTAGTGATAATGGATCGCATTTCTGTAATAGAGTTTTTGAAGCTCTGATGCGGAAATATTCCATCAGTCACAAGTTATCCATCCACTCCGTATCATCCCCAAACAAATGGGCAAGTCGAAATGACCAATCGACAAATCAAGCTCATTTTGGGAAAGACTGTTGGACAAAACCGAAAAGAATGGTTGGTCAAGTTAAATGATGTGTTATGGGCTTAGCGAACTGCTTTTAAGATGGTTCTGAGGATGTCTCCTTATAGAATCATATTTGAAAAAGTCTGTCATCTACCAGTCGAGTTAGAACACCGAGCCCTATGGGCTATTAAGCAACCCAATTTGATCTGACTAAAGCCGGTGAACTAAGAAATTACATATCTCAGAGTTGGAGGAGATACAGAATAAACTTACGAAAACACATAGATCACAAAAAGCAGAACAATTTTTCATGATCAAATCATCAACTGGAAAAACTTTGCCCCGGAGAAAAGGTTCTGCTATACAACTCGAGGCTTCATATTTTCGTGGGGAAGCTTAAATTTGTTGGTTTGGACCATTCATTGTGCGCACCGTCTTCCCACACGGTGTTGTGGTTATTATCGATCCTAAGAGTAATACGGAATTCAAAGTGAATGGGCAAAGACTTGAGTCATTTTTTATCACTAAGCCTGTGTCACAGGCTGAAAATCGTGCTGAGTCTTTTCGCTCTGTCATACACCTGACCATAGCCATCCACACACCAACAAATAAAAATAAAAATAAATAAATAATAATCTTAAAAATAGAAGTGTAAATAAAATAAAGATTAGGGGTTCTTTATAATTGTTTATATGATATCACCACCCCTTGTATACTTGTAAATACCCCTTTACCCTAGGATTAGAATTGGAAGTCTCCTTTTTCTACCCCTATTTATACTCTCTTATCCCTCTCCCTTCACCCAAACCCATATATTTTTCAGATTTGAAGAGAGGAGCCCAGGAAGAGCCAAAGCCCCCAAGCCCCTCCCCTCTCTCCACAGAAAAGCCGCTGCCAGGCCTTCCTGACCACGTTTCCTCCGTTGTCTAGGAGAGACAGCCGCGCGGCTTCCTCCCCCTCCATTTATTTTCAGAAAAAATGCCAGATCTGTTCCCTGTTTGTTGTTTTGCTGCCTGGTTTTCTCCAAGCCATCTATGGTTGGTTTCCCCCCAAGGTTTCTGGGGTCTCTTTATTTTTCAGATCTAGATCATGGCTCCTATCATATTTCCTGAAAAAGATTTTTCCTGAATATTTAATGATGTTCAAGGGTATGGTACTGTGTTTTTAGATCAATTAGGGAGAGGCAATGGTATGGCTTGGTTTATAATAATACAAATCTTGATGCCTATTATTGCCCTTACTTAGTGAAAAAATTTTATTTGGGTATTGATATTGCAGCTATTGACCATGACCATTTTGTTGTCCATTTAGATCACGGGGACCTTGAGGTCACCCGGGATACCATTGCAGAGCTCACCCAAATCCCATCCTCCCCTCAGCATGTTGTATCACTGTCCTTAATTGATTACATGACTTTGATGGGGGTGCGCTGCACTGAGCTCGATCATGGTGTTCGAACAAACACCACATTTCGTAACATTTATTGCGTTGGTGTTGGATCCAACGCAATATTTTGGGTATTGATTATACCACTTTCTTATACAGACCTGCACTTCAAATTATTCACAGCCTCATGACGAGGCAACACACTGTCTGTGTATACACCATGCTTTTACAGTAGCTAATTGCTAACTCCCAACGCACTAAGGGTGCGAAATACTCTTTACCCGTCCTAGTTATCTGTCTATGTAGAAACTTTCTGTCGGACACAAATTTCTTGAATATATAGAGTACTAGTGATTCCTGAGCGCATCACCAGTGCGTACAATAGCTGCCTGCATTCGATCTGAAAACCTACAGTCCAGCTCGAAGATGTTCCTATTGAATCATCATCAGAGGAACATATGGATGTGGAAGATGACTGACAATTTTGGCAACAACCAACCCCTACCGAGATCAATGCATTCATGTCCTCTATTTGAAAGGGCATGAAAAGATTTTTAGGGGTCAGATCAGGCTAAGGAGACAATTAGAAGCTCAAGATGCTAGGGCTGGAACGTATTAAGAAGACCCTCAGGCGTTCACGCTCGGCGGCCCCAACACTTCGGCCGACCCGAGTCGGCGGAGACGGTGATATCATTTCTTCCCCCTATTATTGCATTTGCATTTACATGACATTCATTGAGGACAATGCATTAGATAGGTGTAGGGGGTGCTAACATTCTTTCTTTTCTTTTACTTAAAAAAAACCTCTAGAATGAAAAAAAGAATTTTTATACTCTTTATAAAAATATCAAAAGTTTGTAAGAATTAAGGGAATCTTATTACGGAGTCTTTATTTTAGCCTAAATAAAAAAGAAACATTGGTTTAACTAAGAGTTGGGAGGGACAAGGAAAATAACACATATCTTTTATTTAGCCTTAGTAGATATGCATAAACCACACACACGCGCTTAGGATTTAGAGACACAACTTTGAATAACACAAAAAAAAACAATAAGCTGGATAATTGTGCCT
Source organism: Agave tequilana (assembly GCA_038442645.1). NCBI lineage: Eukaryota > Viridiplantae > Streptophyta > Magnoliopsida > Asparagales > Asparagaceae > Agave > Agave tequilana. The sequence continues at coordinate 146,965 of JAVJIF010008811.1, forward strand.
CAACAAGCATGATTACTCACGCCTAAATATATATATAAATAAGTAAATCTTGATTTCGTGGCCTACTCTACTTGCATATTTGACCTGAGGGGTATTTTTCCACCTGGTGCTATAAAACCATCTGGTTTGAGAGTCATCGGTTTGATATGTGTTACATGAGTAAAGTAGAAAGCCTAAAGAAACTAAGAATAAACATCTAAATAAACATTAATAAAATTAAATGACATTTAAAGTTGAGTTAAGAAATCCCAAGCACATTACACTTACACATTATGCATATCTATTTAAAACAAACTAACAGAATGAGTTAGAAGTATAAGATCCTTTCTAAATTCAAAGAAAAACCATGATTTCTTCTTTTATAAAGGCTAAAGTATATGATAACTTATGAGGGTTTAGACCTAATTCTTATAATCATTCAGTCATTTTTACTTAGATAATTAAAAATTCTTTTTCTTGAAAAAAGTTTGCTTACAATTAACATTTTTTCATTTATTGGATTTTGTGGGTGCAATTCGCTGAAAATCCTCAGAAGACAACACTCCTCTTCTAGGAGAAACTTAGAGGTTTAAAGGCTTGTTGCACATACTCAGTGCAATCGCGTCACCTGCAAAAGTGATGTAATAATTCTCTTATTTTTGTTTTGCTCGGGACGAGCAAAAAGATAAGTATGGGGGTGTGATTAGTCTCTAATATTGTATAACTTTTACCACATCTGCACATTTATTTTATAAAATAGTAATGGTTTGCAATGGTTTGCTTGTGTGATCCTAGGTCCATGGTGTGCAATAAAAAAGTAGACCTTAAATCATCATTTAATGGGTGATTAAAGGCCTACAAAGTAGCCATTGACTTTAGAGGTGATTCTGTCAGACTAAGGGGCTCAAATCAGAAATTCAGATGGCACAATTGATAGGAGACTGACGCGACAGTGCACAGTAGGTGATGTTGTGCGCGCCGCTCTGGTACAGCCGTGGAAACGTGGCTCTGGCGGCGTTTCCGTGGCGTTTCCGTGGCCGTACTAGCGTGACCGTGCCAGTGCTTTGGTTCAGGGGTTGCCCCCAGCCCCCTTTCTCCTGGTGCCTATAAATACCCATTGGGATTCTTCAGAGGGGATATCCAGAGTTTAGATTAGTGTTGTTAGTTTGTTTCTAGGAGTTGTAGTTGTTTTATGTTTTCTTCTTCTAACTTAGTTAGAGTGAAAAAGAAAGTGTGTACAAGTTGTATTTGAACGTGACAAGCTTATATAAGTATTACTTCTCTTTCTTCTTTCCATTACTTGTTATCATCATTTGCTTTTACTTTCTTATTTTAGTGTAATACTCCTTCTCTTTACTTCTTCTCTCTTGTTATTTCTTTTCTTACTCATGTCTAACTAACTCTTTCATTGCGTGGCTAACTAACTGCTAACCCACTAATCTCTAATAACTTGATTGATAACTCAAATGAGTCAATAGTGTCAAACAAGTCTTATGCAAATGAGAGCTATGACATCTTAAGATGAGGGTTCTAACTCTAACTTACTTACAAGTATTCCCTTTTTTATATTTCATGCGTAACGGTTTTTGATGATCTATATATTGTAAACTTTACTTGTTGTTGTAAGTTAGAGATATTCCTATTAATTTTTGCCGATACTATTAATGCACTTGTTTCTTTCCTTATTCTCGCCTTCAATTGGATCTTGATAAGGGAATGTTCAAGTTTTGCCGTGTAAAACTAAGTTAAAGGAAGAACTTTCATTCGATGTCCAACATGAATATTTCCTATGCATAAGAGTTATGCTTGCCTATGATCCATTGTGAGGCTATATCTTCAAGAAGTTAGAGATTAGTGGGAGCACTTAGTAGAAAGTTAGCCATGTATTTTTACCACTAAGAAAATTTACTTTTACAAACCATCAAACTAATCCAAATAATTTTTGAAACAACACTTGTTTTCTTTTAAATTCTTTATTTGAAACAAAGAACTTTTTCTTTACTTTGAACAAAGAAGCCGCATCAAAGCTTCCATCGCTCTCCCTCCTTGTGGATACGAGTCGTATAGCAAATTTACTACTACGAAAGAATCGCAAAAGCAGTAATATCGACCATCACTTCTTTACTTAATTTTGTGCCTGCTTTTTGCCTATCAACTGTTCAAAACTGTTGGCCCAGAGGCCTTCCACTCTAGTTTTGATGATGATTAACTCGTAGTTATGTTTACTAATAATTTTGTGATGTTTAATTTTAATCATTAACCAAGATGTTAGTTGGTGATTAGCTTCAACAAAGGAGTTTTGGATCCTTTCACATGGTGATTCAAGAGCCCGAGCATAAAGATCATATATAGCACTCGTTGGAGTCTAGCTCGGTGGATCACGGAGTTTTGGATCGAGTCGACTTGAAGACGGAGTTCGTCAAGAAGACTTAGGTATCCTAGTTTAGTTTGTGTTTTAGATCCATGTGTAAAGATTAGATAGTGTGATATGCTCAAGTTCACAACACACACACGTTTCATGTTTTGGATATTGGTTTTTCGGTTTTTGGTTTAACCGATATTGGTTTTCTTGAATAGATAGTATCAATACAAGTTTACTTGGTTTAAATGTATATTAGATATGTTCTATATACATACATGCTTCATATCTAAACAAACTTATTTTGATATGCCTATCCATGTGTTTTAGTGTTTTGGTATTTTAACAAAACATATTTTTGAATTAAAGTCAAAAACAATGATATATATATATATATATATATATATATATATATATATATATATATATATATATATATATATATATATATATATATATATATATATATATATATGTTTCATGTATATTGGACTTATGCCCTTATGCATCATGCCTAAATGTGTTTAAGTATCATGTTTTTGTATTTAAATGAGTTTTAGGAAAAATCAGATTTCCTATTGAAAAATTCAAGTTTGGTAAAATACAGTTTTTGGATTTTGATAAAATTTATAAGACACAAAAATAGTCCAAAATGTTTGAATTTTGTGTTGAAATTTTTCACACAAGTTTATATTTCAATATAGAATGATAAAACTATTTTTTTGGATTTTTAGAAGATTTATGGGATTTATTAGAATATTTTTAACCAATTTTTCTGTTCCAGAATCCTGCTGCCAGGCTCTGACGGTCGACCGGCCGGTCGACCAGACCCAGAGTCGGTCGACCGGTCGATCGACCGACGTGCACAAGCTTGTGCACGTTGGCCAGGTTCAAGGCACGGTCGACCGAGCGGTCGACCAGCCAGAGAGCTTTGCTCTCTAGTTTTGAGCGGTCGACTGGGCGGTCGACCGGCTTCTTCCAACGGTCAAAAATATGACCGTTGGCGGTCGACCGCCGGTCGACCGCCAGCCGCCAGAGCTGCCAGTTCAGCTCCAACGGCTAGTTTTCCAATGGGGCTTTAAATACCCCATTTGTATGGGTTTTTCTCCAAGATTTTTAGAGCCAAAAATTTCTACTCTCTAGTGTTTATTTCAGCAAGTTTTCAAAAGGTTTTTGGTGCTTAAAGAGATCATCTCTATTTGTTTCAAAAAGGGTTTGGAAAATTTAAGAAAAAGAAAAGCTTTAGGATTGGGTTTTTGATCTTCATTGTATTCTTATTCTAGTTATTTTCCCAATAGTTTTCTTTGAGTTTTTGATTTTCAAACACTTGTTTTCCACTTGGGCTATATCACTCTATCCTATTCTATAGGATCATTTATTTGTGGGAAAGGAAATTGGTTTGTGGTTGAGATATACCACCTTGTTGTAAACCTTTCTTTGTTGGTTGCTCCCTCTTTGGTAGAGGTTGAGGTTGTGGTTTACTTCCTCTTGGCGAGGTGGAGTTGGTTGGTATTTGTATCCCTCTTCGGTAGAGGTGGATTGTGCTTGTATCCCTCTCGGTGAGGTGATTTGGTTGTATTGGTGGAGTTCGGTACTCCGGTCTTTGGTAGACCATTTGTATTGCCTCGGTGGAGGTTGTATTGGTTGAGAGAGGAGTTCGGTACTCCTAGTGGATTGGAAATCCTTCTCGGTGAAGGCGGGACGTAGAGCTCGGTGCTCGAACCTCGAAACACATCTTGTTGTTTGCATTTGATCCATTGTCTCTAAACTCTCTCTCTCTCTCTTTATTTGTGTTGTGCATCATTCATATCATTCATATCTTATATGCTTGTGTTGTGATTCATATTGCCTATTCTTATATGCTTGGTTGTGTTTGCTTGTGTGCCTCACTTGTGCCTAACCACGAGAGCTTCATATAGCGTCTCAACTCTTATTCAGAGGAATCAAGAGGAGTTAGTCCAGAGCCCTTCACGGGGAATTCGGCTACACTCGTTGGTTGCACTAAGTGTAGTTGCAAATTAGTTTTAATTTTCGCATTTAGTTTTAGATTAGCCTTATCACCTATTCACCCCCCTCTAGGTGATTTCAATTGGTATCAGAGCCTACGCTCCTGATATTTGGTTTAACCACCTAGGAGTGTGATCTTGGTTAGCTAATCTATCATTTGCATTTTTGCACATATTATTTGCACACACTCATGGATTGCTTGTCACCTCCCATATTTGATGTTTCCAATATTGACACATGGAAATTTAGGATGTCCATGTATTTGAAAATCCTAGGCTTGCATGTTTTCCTTGCCGCTACCAAGAAATGCTATCTTAGTAACCGCAATCATATAGGGGCCAATGCACAAGCCCTTGAGGCTATTAGAAGCACGCTTAACAAAGATTATCTTATGCTTGTTTCTAACTTTGATTCCGCTTTTACAGTGTGGAACAAGTTGACCACCTTCAAGCTTCAATTGCCAATTCAACCGGAGGAGGAATCTAGTGGAGAATCCGAGTCACAATGCTTCATGGTCTAAGGAATGACTCCCTTGAGGTAAACTCAGAAACTCAACTAGATGTTGATGATGCTTGTTCTTCTTCAAATGAGTATATGGATGCAAATGCCTTGAATGAAGAACTATCCATTGTTTGTGAAAAATTATTGGAAAAATATAATATTTTGAAAAAGAAGAGTTTTGAACTTAATAAAGAAAATAAGGATTTATGTTCAAGACTTGACTTGGTTTTGCAAGAGAAAGTGGAGATTCTAATGAGAGGGATTCATTGAAATCTAAACTAGATCTTACCCTAAAAGAAAATGAATTTTTGAAAAATAAAATTGATTGTAATGATATTTTGAAGAAAAATGAAAAACTGTCTTCAAAAGTTGACTTTATTTTAAAAGAAAATGATTCTTTGAAAAATAAAATAATTTCTATTTCAAATGATTTAGATGTTTGTTTAAAGAAAAATGAATCTTTGCAAAATAATATAGATTCACATGTTTGCCATGCTAAGGTAGTTTCACCTAGTTCACCCATTGCATGCTCCACTTCTTCTTTAATTAAAAATGATATATCCATGCTAAAGAAGAATATTGTTTGTTTGGGCTCCACTTTGAGCCATTGTGTTTTGAGTCATACACGTTTAGAATCTTTGTTTCTAAAGAAACAAGTTCCATTTATGCATGTACACCCTCCACGGCATACACATGCTTCCCACGGTCACAACCATCACACTATGTATGCTCATGTGTACACTTGTACACATTGTGGACGTAAGGGCCACCTTGCTAAATTTTGCTATGATAAGATACATGATGTAAATTTAGCAACTAAATTTGTTTGGGTTAGAAAAGGTACTAACCCCATGGACCCAAAAGAGTATGGGTACCAAAGACCACCCCTATTGTATTTGATGTAGGTGTGGCCTCTCGCATGACGTGAGAGCGATGGTGCCTTGAGGTGGATGCGTTCCGAGCTTAAAGAAGACTATTTGGATGCATCACTTTCAAGGAAAGTTTGGTGGGAGGACCACCTTGGTTTGGAGAACTAGAGAGGTGCCTTCATTGGTTTTGGTATCGATCTCTAACTCCCGTTTATTTTTGCATGCTTTTCATGTTCATCAATTTATTGCATGTCTTGTTTATTGTTCATTATACCTATGTCATGATCATTAGATTAGTGATATACATGATTAGTTATTTTGAGACACTCATGTTTAATATGGACTTATATTTTTGTGTTCTCACTTGTTTTTAACTAATATGTATATCCTAGATCTAATGCATATGCATATACATAATGATCATATGGATGTTTGTGATTTTTGCTTTTATGCTTCATGTTTTGATTACTTGTTTAAATGTTAGTTTTCATTAAGACTAGGATAATATACTTGTACATATAGTGGGCCACAAATAAATATTTATATGTTTGTGCTTGAATGCTTATTGTACCCATTAGATGTTCTAATATAGTCTAGTTTTGATGATCCATGCATTTAACTTGTATTTCCCATTTTGGACATGTTTTGTGATCATGTGTTTTCATTTCATGTATATGTTTATTTTGCCAAACCTTAAGATATACATGTATACCCCTTGAGTCATTTGCTTTTCATGCAAATCTTTATTATGAACTCAATTATGTTTAGGGATATGTATGTATACCTTTTGTTTTGTTAAAACATGCATATGCCTTGAAATATAATTTATTTTTAATGAAAATTTAGTGTTTCATGTTTTCATGTTTAAAGGAATTCAACATGAGCTTAATTAAATATTTTCATGATGCCATGTTTCACATTACACTTTTGCACTCACTTTATTTAATGGTTTCTCATGATTTTGTTTTCATGAGTATGATATGCGCCTTATTGATTTTGAGTGTTTAGTGCCATGTGATTTACATGTGTTTTATGAAAAATACTTTTGTTTTATTCCTTACTTGAAGGATTTCGTACTAGTTTACAAGTTTTTCCATTTAACTAGTTTCGATATTCTTCGTTTTGGTAGAGTTTTTCAAACATTCAATATTTTCAAACCCATTTTTTGAAAATCCCTACCTTCCACGGGCGGTTGGATGGGCGACCATGCCTATGTATGCTTTATATTGAAAATATTTTTAAACATGAGCATGAATGGGTGGTAGGAAATATGAGATATACACTTGATATTATTGTTTTTCAATTGGTATCATTGGATCTTTTCAATTGGTATCAATATTGACATTTTTGTATACTCATATATTGTTTTTTGTATGTATGCTTTTATTTGGTATCATCTATTTTGATTGATACTCATTTTTCATACACCTATACATGTTTTATTTGTGCTTACTATATCCCTATATTGTTAAGCACAAATGTTGAATATGCTAAGCTTAATTTTTAAATGACTATTATGTTTTAATTGACAAGTTTTCAATTGGTATTCAATACAAGCTTATGCACCGTTTTATTTGGCATTTCATAAAGGGGGAGAAAATTCGTATTTTTATCTTTCAATTGGTATTTTGTTTACCGTTGATTTCTACTCCCACACTTTATGTTGAAAATTAATTTTATTTTGGTATCATATGTTCTAAATGAAAAATATTCACAATTGGTATCAAGATTCTATTTACTTTCAATTGGTATCTATTGAACTATTTCTTTCAATTGGTATCTTTAAAAATAATTTGATTTGTTTTATTGAGAAAATTCAAAATTGTGTTTTAATAAGAAATGTTAAAAAAATGTTTTGATATGATTGCATATATGCAAGGAGAGCTTAACATCTCTTCTACATATAAATTCATGTTGAGTGTATCTTATATTGAGGAGCTTGACAACTCTTCTTTATGCGATACACGTGTGTAGGGAGAGCTTCACATCTCTTCTTATGCATTGCATATTTTGTGTTATGTGAATTAGGACTTGTCATCCTTTCTTCATGTAATGCATATATGTAGGGAAGTTAACTTAGCGTCTTCCTCTTCATGAATATATATCGCATATATTCTTATTATTGAAAGGGGGATATCAAACAAATTAGGGCTGTGACCCCTTTATTGATTCTTTGTTTCGGACAAAAAGGGGGAGCACATTGTTTTGTTTTTACTTTAACCCCTTTGTTGATGATTGACAAAAAGGGGGAGAAGTATTTGGTATATATGCATGTTTTAGAAAAAGGATTTATGTTTATGCATATATGTTTTATATGTTTTGTTTTGCAAATAGGAGAAAAAGGATTTGATGTGTTTCATGTGTTTCATGCTTGCATGTTTATCTCCTTGTATTTGCATACTACATCTTTATACGCTTTAATTGCATTTTTATCTATCTATTGTTATGCATGAGTTAACGGGAGCTTCTTTGAAGCTTAACTTTAATCCATGCATATATAACTCCATGGGTTTTGTCATCATCAAAAAGGGGGAGATTGTTAGCCTAGAGGCCTTCCACTCTAGTTTTGATGATGATTAACTCATGTAGTTATGTTTACTGATAATCTTGTGATGTTTAGTTTCAGATCATTAACCAAGATGTTAGTTGTGATTAGCTTCAACAAAGGAGTTTTGAAGTCTTTCACATGGTGATTCAAGAGCCCGAGCATAAAGATCATATATAGCACTCGTTGGAGTCTAGCTCGGTAGATCACGGAGTCTTGGATCGAGTCGACTTGAAGACGGAGTTCGTCAAGAAGACTTAGGTATCCTAGTTTAGTTTGTGTTTTAGATCCATGTGTAAAGATTAGATAGTGTGATATGCTCAAGTTCACAACACACACACGTTTCATGTTTTGGATATTGGTTTTTCAGTTTTTGGTTTAACCGATATTGGTTTTCATGAATAGATAGTATCAATACAAGTTTACTTGGTTTAAATGTATATTAGATATATTCTATATACATACATGCTTCATATCTAAACAAACTTATTTTGATATGCCTATCCATGTGTTTTGGTATTTTAACAAAACATATTTTTGGAATTAAAGTCAAAAACAATGATATATATATATGTTTCATGTATATTGGACTTATGTCCATATGTATCATGCCTAAATGTGTTTAAGTATCATGTTTTTGTATTTAAATGAGTTTTAGGAAAAATCAGATTTCCTATTGAAAAACTCAAGTTTGGTAAAATACAGTTATTGGATTTTGATAAAATTTATAAGACACAAAAATAGTCCAAAATGTTTGAATTTTGTGTTGAAATTTTTCACACAAGTTTATATTTCAATATAGAATGATAAAACTATTTTTTTGGATTTTTAGAAGATTTATGGGATTTATTAGAATATTTTTTAACCAGTTTTTCTGTTCCAGAATCCTGCTGCCAGGCTCCAGCAGTCGACCGGCCGGTCGACCGGACCCAGAGTCGGTTGACCGACGTGCACAAGCTTGTGCACGTTGGCCAGGTTCAAGGCACGGTCGACCGAGCGGTCGACCGGCCAGAGAGCTTTGCTCTCTGGTTTTGGGCGGTCGACCGGCTTCTTCTAACGGTCAAAAATATAACCGTTGGCGGTCGACCGGCCGGTCGACCGCCAGCCGCCAGAGCTGCCAGTTCAGCTCCAACGGCTAGTTTTCCAATGGGGCTTTAAATACCCCATTTGTATGGGTTTTTCTCCAAGATTTTTAGAGCCAAAAATTTCTACTCTCTAGTGTTTATTTCAGCAAGTTTTCAAAAGGTTTTTAGTGCTTAAAGAGATCATCTCTATTTGTTTCAAAAAGGGTTTCGAAAATTCAAGAAAAAGAAAAGCTTTGGGATTGGGTTTTTGATCTTCATTTTATTCTTATTATAGTTATTTTCCCAATAGTTTTCTTTAAGTTTTTTATTTCCAAACACTTGTTTTCCACTTAAGCTATATCACTCTATCCTATTCTATAGGATCATTTATTTGTGGGAAAGGAAATTGGTTTGTGGTTGAGATATACCACATTGTTGTAAACCTTTCTTTGTTGGTTGCTCCCTCTTTGGTAGAGGTTGAGGTTGTGGTTTACTCCCTCTTGGTGAGGTGGAGTTTGTTGGTATTTGTATCCCTCTTCGGTAGAGGTGGATTGTGCTTGTATCCCCCTCGGTGAGGTGGATTTGGTTGTATTGGTGGAGTTCGGTACTCCCGTCTTCGGTAGACCATTTGTATTGCCTCGGTGGAGGTTGTATTGGTTAAGAGAGGAGTTCGGTACTCCTAGTGGATTGGAAATCCTTCTCGGTGAAGGCGGGGACGTAGAGCTCGGTGCTCGAATCTCGAAACACATCTTGTTGTTTGCGTTTGATCCATTGTCTCTAAACTCTCTCTCTTTATTTGCGTTGTGCATCATTCATATCATTCATATCTTATATGCTTGTGTTGTGATTCATATTGCCTATTCTTATATGCTTGGTTGTGTTTGCTTGTGTGCCTCACTTGTGCCTAACCACGAGAGCTTCATATAGCGCCTCAACTCTTATTCAGAGGAATCAAGAGGAGTTAGTCCAGAGCCCTTCACAGGAATTCGGCTACACTCGTTGGTTGCACTAAGTGTAGTTGCAAATTAGTTTTAATTTCTGCATTTAGTTTTAGATTAGCCTTATCACCTATTCACCCCCCCCCTCTAGGTGATTTCAAAACTTCAAGAAGAAGTTAAGAGAACTAAGCCTCTTTATGTTCATAATAATGGAAAAAAGCCATTTGAAGAGTCTTTACCTGAAATGGGAGCTTCTTGAGGAGGAGTACCACCCCCATTTGGGTCTCAACAGTGGCGACGCTAGAGGAGGAAGCGATAGCCTTCGCTTTTGGACTATATGCGCGGTTAAATCTTTCAAATGAGATTGGCAAAAAGCTTTAAGTTTTATGGGTTCTTAAGAAAGCTCAAGAGCTTTTGATCTTCAGATGCGGGTCTGATTGAGGGAGATGAGTAGTCAAGTGAATTGACTATTGGAAGACCCGATTCTTTTGTAGACCTCCCAACGGCCGAGATACGCGGTGCATATCTCGAGCTCAAATTGAGCTGACGTGTGGCGCTGAGGAGACCCGCGTTTCTAATGACATTCACGTCCAAAAGGTCCAACACGACCTTCGCATTTGAAGCAAACGAAGCTCACATCCAGAAGCTTCCAACGCGACCCTTGCGTTTCACAAGAGTCGCGTTTCAATCAAGCTCAATGCGAGACTCACGTTTAAAAGCACCCAACATGTGATCCCCACGTTTCAAAGACATGACAAGAGTTGCGTCTTCAACAGATGAGACCCGCATCTTCATCAACAAAGGCTGTGTCTTTTCTTGCCAACACTGGAGTATGTTCTCGCTTCTGCAACCAGTTCAACAGTACACTGGTAAAAGCAATCGACAATTTTACCAGTTCAATAGTACACCGATAAATAAACCAGAGCTCATACAAGTGCTAGGCTAAGTTTTTAAGAGATTCATGACAATCTTCCCTATAGGCTTCAAGCAGTTCAATAGTACACTCACGAAGACTGGAATTCAGACAAGATCAAGCTCGGGGCATATCAAAAGATTGCAAGTCCAATTATGAGGAGCCCGAAATCAACCTGAGGTCCAAAGTATTCCGAAATCTATCCCAGTCAGCCACAGAGTTTCGAAAACTTTGGAGGGGGTTCTGTAGGTTATCTAAAAATCATTAAAGACAAGTCCTCAGACGCGGACTTTACTTCAACGCGAAGCTCGCGTTTCAACTGAAACGCGAACTCGCGTCCAAGGGTAAACGTGAACTTCAAATGTGTTCTGAGCAACTCCATATTTCACTTTAAACGCGGACCTAAGAAACTCCGCGTTTCTCTTCAAATGCGGGTCTGAGCAACTCCGCGTTTCTCTTCAAACGCGGGCCTGAGCAACTTTGCGTCTCAAATTCAACGCGTGCTTGTGAGCTTCGCATTTCGACCTCAACTCTGCCAAAGCCTGTAAGCGCCGCGTCTACATAACAGAGTGAGGTCCGCATCCAATGCGAGACCCACATTCCTGTTGTAACTGACCCCATAATTGGGTCAATTAACTACCCACGTAATGTAGAGTTAATCCCCATTATGGAGGAATTCTAGGAGACAATTATATCCCTAAGATCCCCTATAAATAACCTCTATATCTATGAAGGGGGATCTTTTTCTAGAAAGATTCACAGAGAGAGAAATCAGAGAACTCCAAACACTTATTGTATTAAAATAGAGTTCTTTTCTGATTGCTTTTCTGAGAGCACCCCGAAGCAGATCTCAAAGAGAAGCTTCTCGTTCAGTCGGTCAACGGAGAACAAGAATCACTCTCCATCACCACATTAAGAACCTAGCATTAAACAAAGGGAAAATTCAATTATTCTTCTCTCTTTTGTAATTAGATTTTGATCCGTTGTAACTTTCTTTTCATATCAAAGAAATTTTTACACGCCTTAATTTTTCTGACAGAATAGCGCCGTTTCTGCGTATTTTGGGTAGCGGGGCGTGATAGTCTCCTTGTAAGCTCATTTTTCTTCACACCTGAAAGACCATATACTCTGTTGAGATCACAACTCTTTCACTGCATGGAGGGACATGCCATAATTTATGTGAACAACATTGCAACTTTATTACTCCTTTTCATCACGTGGGAAGCAGCATGCCTTAAATAAAGCAAGAGCACTGCTTGCAAATTTTCAAGAGCCTGACTAACTTCACAAGGGGTCACAAATGCACCTTTTTTTGCCCATTTGGGGGATCAAACACTATCCACCTACACAACTAAGTTTGGGGCATGACTTTGATCCCAATTGTAAGGACTTGAGACACTATCCTAAAAGGTTAACCTTTGAAGCTAGTTGGGCCCTCGAGGATTTGGCAATAGTGCTCCTACTCTATGTAAGGCAAAGGAGTTGTGATCTCGATGGAGCATATAGTCTTTCAGGTGTAAAAAAGGATGTGCTTACAGGGTGACTCTTTATTCGAGAGGGAGGATGTTAAGTTGTGGAGCCTAATTATTGCCTTGATAGATTGTCGCCCTACGCAAAGTTTTTATGTGAGTCGTCCTGTGTGGTCAGGTCACTGTGGAGGTTAAAAAGGGTCGGGAAACCCCCCTCCCGGGGTACGGGGGGCGGAGCCCTTAGAGCAAAATTTCTTGAGGAGTCCCTTGTAGATCCCGGAGTGAAGTACAAAGCATTCCAGTAAAGAAATTGGGCGAGTTTGGAGTTTCAAATTGAAGGCAAGGCTGAGTCTCCCTCTGGAGTAGCAGCTTGGTATCACTCTAGAGAATCACTCTGAAGTATGTACTTGGAGGAGCACTCCGAAGCGACAGTACAGAGTAGCGCCTCGAGATGCATAGTGGTGAAGCAGTCCAGTTTAGAAGCTTTATAGCCCGTGAAACTCAGGAACACGTGTCAAGGGCAAGTTAGTGATTTCACAACTTGTAACCTTAGTTTTCTCTATAAAAAGAGATGAGCCGTCATTAGGATAATGCAGAGAGCATATCTGAGTGTATACTATTGAAAATAAAGAGCAGCTGTGAGGTATCTCTTCTTCTTCTATAATCTCTTTCAAATATAGTGGATTTGCATACGGCTCCGTAGTTTTTCCTGATTTGGATTTTTCAGGTAAATTTCTAGTGTCTTTGATTATGTGCTTGATCAGTGTTCTTTCTTCTTCCCCAATTTCTTTTCCAACAGCTATCCCCGGGCGAAGAAAAACGACTTCCCGCCAATTGTGGAGCCACATTGGTGCAGCTAAACGTCCCGCCGCCGATGTGGTGTGTCAGAGGTCGATTTTTAAAATTTTTTTTTTGGGAGAGATCGATTTTTCAAGATATTTTTAAAAAATGTATTATTTTGAAAAAAAATGCCTTTAGCAAAATTCTTGATAGTTGAATCAGCCTGTCGCATACAGTCTCACAAACAGTTTGTTTCTTATTTTCTTTAAATAGCTATGTATATCACCTTATTCGTAACAATACATGTGAAAGGATATCATGTGTGGAGGCCCCAAAGATAGGTCAATTTGACAGTTTCTATAGTCCTATTTTGCTCACCGCTTTACGTGGTCACCACCGTCGCTGTGGCCCCGGAGCCATTCAGCTGGGTGAGGCCACTGGGTCCCCCCGGGAGCCCACCAGATCCAACGGCTCAGAGCGGCGCGGTGACCAAAATTTTTTTTCTAGCTTTTATTGTTTTCTCACAAAATTATCAGGGAATGTTGTTTCTATTATCCTAGGAAATTTCTAGGCTATTGAGTTAGTACAACTTATCAAGTATTACTTGGACAATCAATTTTTTTAGACTTTAAAGCTTTACTGAGGTAGTCCAATCTTTGTTTGGCAACTCCGAACAAAAAGTAAAGCTCAAAATTTAGTTTCACTTTAGGTCCGATGTTGCCAACCTGGACCAATCTTTGAAAACTCAAAAAAAAAAAAAACTTGGTCTGGAGTTATCCACATTGGATTAAAAGATAGCAGCCGCCCCCAGAACTCTCCATGTTGGTGGGACGAAATGAGCTAGTGCCTATGTGGCTCCATATTGGCCTGTCAGAGATCGAATTTTGAAAATAAATTTGAGAGACATATGTTTTTAAAATTAAATTTGATAAAAGATTTAATCAAAAAATTGCCCTAAGTGGGATGGAAGGATATTTTCCAAATATTTCGGTGTCTGGACCTATTCCTATAAATCTTTGGTTTCTACTAAGGGTGAGCAGAGTTGGGTATAACTGAAATACCTAACCGAAACTCGAAATTCGAAACTCGAACCTGATCCGAACCGCTATAGTTCGATCGGGGTTCAATTTCGAGTTCCGAAACCAGAACCCGACTGAACCCGACTGAAAAAATATATAACCCCAAGCCCTAATACTCTCCTCAGTCCCTCACTCGCCGCATCCTATCCTCTCCCTCACCCTCTGCCCTAATTCTGTAACACCCCGCTCCCGGAATACGTACTTAGTTGCGTATTCGTATTTTTGATCGTATTTTTTTGTTTTGCTTTCAGTATTTGTTTTGTATTATGAATTATTATATGATCGTTTTGTTGTGGATCTGGATTCGTGAACTCGGAGTCAGCCCTTGTCTGAACCGGGAGCCCAATCCTAGGGTATAGCTCGATTTGGTCTTTCTGCTATTCTGATTTGATCGATTTCAATTTCAAATATTATTTTTCAATATTCTAGATTTTTCATGATTTTCTAGAATTTTTCAGAATTAAGTTGTAAATCTTCAAAATCGGGGTCGACCAATACCGCTGCTTGATTCTCGGATTTTTAATTTACAAACGGAATTGAAATTCTAAAAACGGCTTTCCTGTAACTTCTTAAAATCACATTTTCTATCTAAATACTTTTTCTGAGAATTTTCTAAATTTATCGAAATTCCCCTAGATTGGGTGTCGGCCAGTTTCACTGGTTGATTCCAGGAATTTTAGTTTATAATTGAAATCAAATTTCTGAATTCCGCTTTCATATTACTTTTTAGAATTATAATTTCTCCTTTTATGTATTTTCTGAGATTTTTCAAATTTTATCAAAATCCGGCCGACCAGGTGTACACCAGTATCAACGGTTGACTTCAGCATTTTTTTTATGAAAATGGGATTGAATTTCTGAAAATTGATTTCACCAAAAATCTTTAAATAATATTTATTATTTTTGAGAATTTTTGGAAAGCTTTCCAAACTACTTCATTTTTTGGACTTTTCCCGAGTTTTCAGTGTTTTCCCAGATGCCGGAATTTTATCCAGATATTTTACTTTTCTCTTTTTCCACTTTTCTCTCTCCTCGCTAGACGCGAGTTTCACCAACCTAAGTTCAACATTTAATGTGAGATGCTCTCCATACTGCATTTAATGCTTGTCCTGCAAGATCAATTCTGAACCATGCTTTTTTTGTCTTTTCTGTCAAACGTAAATCTCGCGTTTTCTCCTGGACGCGGATTTTATCTCCGCGTCTAGCTTGATTGCCTAGACGCAGACTTTTATTATGTGAGGACGCGGCTCTTTTTTAAAGAGACGCAACTCATTTTGGGGATGCCAAGGTTGTAATAATAAACCCCTCCTTTTATATATACCCACCTTTCTTTCTCTCTCTCTTTCATTTTTCTTCCTTCTCCATTTCCAGCAAGCAAATGGCAGCACCCACCTGAGCCATGGCCGCCTCCTTGGCCGGCCATCTTCTTCACTCTCCCCTCCATTTCCACCAACAATTCCACCATCTTTCTCTCCTCCATCTCCTCCTTCATTCCAACAACAACAACAACCACCACACCACCACCACACACCACCTTCTTCTTCCTCTCTTTCCACCAAATAACCCATTTCCACCACCACTTTCTCCACCATCTCCACCACCACATACTCCACCTTGGCCACCAACGACCATGCCATCTTTCTCCCCTCAAAGAGATCTTTCTAATGAACTATAGCTTCGCTCTCCGAAACTCCTTTTGGAAAACTCCAAAAATCTAAAATGAACTACACTTGCACCCCACTTTGGTTTGGATTTGGAGCTTTGGCCACCCTTTCCCGCCAACTCCGGCCACCTCCGGTAGCCGCCGGCGACCACCAGCCATGGCCGACGACCATCCTCCCTTTCCTTTTCCATTCTTTCCTTCTTTCATTCTTTCCTTCTTTCTTTTTTTCTTTTCTTTTTCTTTTCCTATCCTTTTCTTTCCTTCTCTGTTTTTTCCCTAAAACTTGCGTCTCCCCCTTTTTCCCAAGAACTTGCGTCCCCACTCTCACTCTTTCCCTGTGTCACTCTTACTTCTCCCTGTCTCCCTTTTTCTCTCTGATAATTGCTGACGCGGATCTCACCCCCGCGTCCAAGCAATTCCTTAACGCGGCCTTCGCGTTCTTGCATCGACGCAACGCGGAGCCCATGCCCGCGTCTGTATCCTTCTCGTGTCAACACGACGCGGAGCTCATGCCCGCGTCTGTGTTCTTCTCGTGATAACGCGACGCGGAACCCACATCCGCGCCAGCGTTCTTCTCATGTTATAACTTGAACGCGGGTCTCGAACCTCGCGTTTGTGGCATCTACGCGACGCGACTCCCGCGTCTGCGACCCCGCCTCTCACTCTCAAACCGCGTCCCCCCGTACATACTCTCTCTCCCTGTACACACTCTCTCTCGATGGACTTCTCTCTCTAGCTCTCACTTTCTCTCTCCTCTCTCTCATTTTGTTTCTCTCTTGATTTTTCTCCTCTCTCTCTATCACTTTCTCTCTAACGCGTTGACGCATTGATTTCCTGGATTCCGGAGATCAGAGATTTCACTGTGTTTTCTGTAGACTTAGACGAGTGTTCTCGCTTTCATCTTGACTTCCATACTTCGTTGGATCGACTTGGTTGCCTTATGTATTTGTATCTGGAACTAACACCTTCTCTACAGGTACCTTAACCACTGGGTACAACCTTTGAGGTTTGAAGTCCTTTGGACTTTCTCTATGCTACGCCTGGTAGGCAGACCTAGCTCAACACTTTACCGCTTGCTCCGTCCGAGCGTCGTTACCCCATGAGCATGGCTTCCCCATGAGCGGTAGTATGGCGTTCCTACGCTTGCTGCGACACGTGTGTCTAGCTATGCTATGAGCGGTAACCACGCCGAGCGTGATAGCATTTAGTGTTGTACATTAGCTTCGCTCTAGTTTGCTCAGCTCTGCTTGATTGTGCTCAGCCATTACTCTATCACTTACCAAGTACATGCTTGATATGTTAACACTTGACATGCTTTTGCTTGATACCTACCATCTATATGCTAATACCTGACACCTGTCTGTATCACTTGACAACTGATGTCATCACCTGACACCCGACTTGCTTCTACTTAACACTTGCATCCTGCTATGATATGACTTATCACCAGCCTTCTAACATATTAATACTTGACCTGTGATTATCACATTTACGGGAATACTATACTTGTTATCCTGTATTATGTATACTGTGACCTGAATCTATAGTACTCATGTACTCCTGATCATGTCTTGCACCTGCTATTCCCGTAAATTGATAACTACATAATAAATCATAAAAAGGAATAACTTGCATCGGGTCGGGGGAAACTTGCGGCTATCAATATATGTTCGTGTTTACAGTGGTATTAGGCATTTTGTGCAACTAAAACTTCCGGTCTGACCTGTGGGCCTCCAGGCGACCGAGGGGAGTGCTGGCTCCCTCCTTCCTGGTACCATCTTGATAAAGGGCGTTCTATAAGACCATCCTGTAGGCCTTGCGGCCGGTTCCATACACTAGCAATGGAACGTCCTGGACCGTGGTCCCGGGCATGTACGGGACCCACTGTAAACATTGTTCGTTGATACCCCCGTTGGTTTCCAATAACAACCTTGCTTTACTCAGATGTGGATATATGTGCGCTGGGACGCTAGTTCATATATCTAGACATCAGGGTAAGACGAGTTGTAACGCCCCGATCCCGGCGGTACGGAGACGTTACTGCGACGTATATACGCAGGTCAGAAATACCCTCATGTATATACGCTAAGTATCAGTACAGGCAAGAATCAGAGTACGGAAGCACGTGGTGCATTATACATTCCAACCAATGAGTACAATTACAAAGTTATCACCAGAGGTGACAATATTACAATAATATTACATCACCAATAGGCGCAAATGCAAGAATAC
Organism: Agave tequilana; assembly: GCA_038442645.1. NCBI lineage: Eukaryota > Viridiplantae > Streptophyta > Magnoliopsida > Asparagales > Asparagaceae > Agave > Agave tequilana. The sequence goes on from JAVJIF010008811.1 coordinate 165,363, forward strand.
AAAAGGATGTACGAGAGTGAACAGTATCAAAGGCACTCACGAGTTTACAAAAGGAAAACCCGAGAGGCACACAGGGGGGCCTGGAAGGATAGAGCTCCAAACGATCTGCTGGGGATCCATGCTTCAGCTGCGCCACTCTGATCAACAACTGGGGGAATCCACATGCTCCAAGCTCCAAGACTGGACATAAGGATCCAGGGGAGTCAGATAGAACTCCCCAGGCGAGTGGTGAGGCGAAAGCCAGATGGCGTGTAAAGATAAACACACGTGTATAGATAAAACCGAATCATAATCATGCATTGAAAACCATGTCGTGAGCATAAGCATGTATAAGCAGGTAGATACATAACAAGTGATATCAAGCAGGAACTACTCATGGAATGATAAGATAGGAGCAGTAGACTGATGGAATGGAACATGGGTAATAAAACAGGGTATGAGTAGCTAATATGATAATAATCATAAAACCGGAAATCTGATGTAAAAACCCGATACAACCAATCATGACAAAGCATACCACAGGTCCATAATTGGCATCTTTTATTATTATTATTACTCATCTTACCCTAATGTCTAGATATGTGAACTAGCGTCCCAGCACACATATATCCACATCCGAGTAAAGCAAGGTTGTTATTAGAAACCAACGGGGGTATCAACGAACAATGTTTACAGTGTGTCCCGTACATACCCGGGACCACGGCCCAGGATTGTTCCGTTGCTTGGTGGACGGAACCTGCCGCAAGGCGATCAGGAGGTTCTTATAGGATGCCCTTTATCAAGATGGTACCAAGAAGGAGGGAGCCAGCACTCCCCTCGGTCGCCTGGAGGCCCACAGGTCAGACCGGAAGTTTTAGTTGCACAACATGCCTAGTACCACTGTAAACACGAACATATATTTGTAAAACACCTAGAGGGGGGTGAATAGGTGTAAATGCTAATCTAGAACTAATTGCAAAAACTAAGTGCGCTAGATGCGGAAGCTAATACAAATATTGCACAAACTTAATACAACACAACAAGTGTAGCCGAATTCCCCGTGAAGGGCTCTGGACTAACTCCTCTTGATTCCCCTTGAATGGGTTGAGGTGCTATGTGAAGCTCTTGTTGGTTAAGTATAAGTTAGGCACACACACAAGCAAGCCAAGCAAATACAAGATATAGCAATATGAAATAATGCAAGGCAATATGAAATATGCTCAACACAAGCAAGTATGATATGATATGAAGTATGATGCTTTGCACAAATGTAAAGAGAGAGAGTTAGAGAGACAATGGATCAAAAAGCAAACACAAAGATATGTTTCGAGGTTTGAGCACCTTGCTCTACATCCCCGCCTACACCACCGTGTAGGATTTCCAATCCACTATCTCCCACCGAGGGAACCTCTACCGAAGAGGATTTGTTACAACACTTAGGAGTACCAAACTCCTCTCTCAAACAACCTCCTCACAACCGAGGGGTAGGCCCGTAGCCAATACAACAACCAACACCTCTACCGAAGAGGGTTTACAAACACCAATCTCCACCTCTCACTAGAGGGAGCAAACCAATCACCCGATCACCTCTACCTAAGAGGGATACACAAAGAATAAGGGTGTTTACAACAAGTGGTTCCAAAAACCACAAACTCAATCTCTCTTTTCTTTTCTCTTTCCACAAAACAAAGATCCTAATAGATTAGGATAGTATGATAGCTCAAGTGTGGAAAACTAGGTGTTTGGAAAACAAGCAACAAAGAAAAAACACTTGGGAAAATTCTTGCAAAAGATATAAAATGAAAACCAAGACAAATCTCCCAAAATATTCTTTTCTTTGATTTTTCCAAAAACCTAAAACAATAAAGATTGAAAGATTAAAGCCCCAAACACTTTTGAAAAAACTCTTTTAAACACTTCAGAAAACCAGAATTTTTCTCTTAAAAACTTGGCCAAAATCCCCAAAGAGATGGGGTTTATATAGCCCCTATACAAAACTAGCCGTTAGGCTGATGTGGCAGCCTGACAGGCCACCGGTCGACCGGTCCGGTCGACCGCCAACGGTCAGAATTATGACCGTTGGGCAACTGCGGTCGACCGGCCCGGTCGACCCAGAAAACCCGAGAGCAGAGCTCTCAACTCGGTCGACCGTCCCGGTCGACCGTGTCTGTGCCTAACAGACGTGCACGTCTGTGCACGTCGGTCGACCCGAACGGTCGACCGGCCCTTGGTGCGGTCGACCGTCAGGGTCGACCGACCAGCCTGTCAGCACAAAAATAAGGTCAGAAAATTTGGAAAAATATTTTCTAAAAAATCTTTTATCTCTTTTAAAAATACCATAAAAATTGTTTTATCATTTTATATTGAAACTCAAACAAGTGATAAAAATTTCAAGACAATATATCAACATATCAATTCATTTTTGTGTCTTGCCAATTTTATCAAAAACAAAACTTGTATTTTTGTCAAACTTGATTTTTCAATAGGAAATCTGATTTTCCTAAAAACTTATAGAAATACAAAAACATGATATTTGAACATTATTAAGCATGATGCATATGGACATAGGTCAAATACACATTCAACAAATATATCATAGTTTTTGTCTTTAATTACAAAAATATGTTTTATACCAAAACATAAAACTACATGAATAGGTATGTCAAACTAAGTTTGTATAAGTCATATAAGCATGTATGTATATAGAGCACATCTAATATACATATAAAACATGTAAACTTGTTTTGATCAAACTATTCATGAAAACTCATATCGGTTAAACTAAAAACTGAAAAACCAATATCCAAACATGTGTGTGTTTTGTGCACTTGAGCATATCAACTATACTAAGCTTTACAAATGGATCTAAAACACACTAAACTAAACTAGGATACCTAAGTCTTCTTGATGATCTTCATCTTCAAGTAGACTTGCTCCAAAACTCCATCCAAGGGCTAGGTAATGTGTGATCTTGAAGCTTTGGCCCTGGAATCATCATGAAAAGCTTCTAAACTCCTTGTTGAAGCTAATCACCAACTAATATCTTGGTTAATGATCTGAAACTTAAACAACACAAGATTATTAGTAAACATAACTACATGAGTTAATCATCATCAAAACTAGAGTGGAAGGCCTTTGGGCCAACAATATTGATAGCCGCAAGTTTACCCCGACCCGATGCAAGTTGTTCCTTTTTATGATTTATTATGTAGTTATCAAATTTACGGGAATAGCAGGTACAAGACATGATCAGGAATTCAGGAGTACATGAGTACTATAGATTCAGGTCACTGTATATATAATACAGGATAACAAGTACAAGATTCAAGTCACTGCATGTAATGCAGGATAACAAGTGTAGTATTCCCGTAAATGAGATAATCACAGGTCAAGTATATCATGCCAGGTGTCAAGTGATAGCATGACAGGATGATGATATTTAGCAGGTGACCAATCATGTCAAGAGATTGATATTAGTCCAGTGGCAAGTCATGTCATAATAAGGGGTCTTACCAAGTAGTAGCATGTCTGGTGTCAGGTGATAACACATCAGTTGTCAAGTGATACAAACAGGTGTTAAATAGTAGCATGAAGTAATGGCATGTCAAGTGTTAACATATCAGGTAAATACATGGTATGTGATAGAGTAGTAGCTGAGCACAACCAAGCGGAGCTGAGCAAGCTAGAGGCGCAGACAGCAAACAGTATTTAACACTGGAGCGTCTGGCAAGGTTACCGGGATAACTCGGCTTAAAGTGCGAGTAGAAAATCCGGCAGCATCTCGCCTAGACGAATCTAGTGGTAAAGCGCTGAACGCTGATCATGATAACCAGGCGGAGCTGAGAGACCTGACGGTCTCAACTCACTTCTCTTTCGAGATAGTGAGAGACCGGAGGCTGAGGAACCTGACGGTCTCAACTCACTTCTCTTTCGAGATAGTGAGAGACCGGAGGCTGAGAAACCTGACGGTCTCAACTCACTTCTCTATCGAGATAGTGAGAGACCGGAGGCTGAAGGGTCCGGAAGCCAAGAACGCTCGGGGTTTAAGCGCACTCTCGGTGACTACTAGCCATCCCAGGAGTGGGCAGAAACCCAGAGTCTAACGACCACGAAGGGTCGGCCACGCATGGTATAAAGTAGTAAAATACATCACAGGCATGGTATATGTACAAGAATTAACTACCCTAATACAAGCATTCATCACAGAGCAATACATGTCCAGTCATTGGCACTTGGCCATACACAAATACAGGGACCCAGCCCAATAAAAAATACATTTAAACATGGAATAGAATACATGTCGACCCGACAAAGCGGGGAAACCCAAATGGAGGCGAGGACACTCGCCTAAATCACCGGAAATGCCGAAAGGTCCGAAATCCATGAAACTCGCGCACGCACCATAAAATATAATAAATTATAAATATTTAGAGAGAGAAAATGAAGAGGAGAGAGAAAGAGTTAGAAAGAGAAAGAGAGAGAAACTTAGAGAGAGAAGTATATGGAAAGAGAGAGTGCACAGGGAGACGCGGGTTTTTGAGAGTGAGACGCGGGGGTCGCAGACGCAGGAGTCGTGTCGCGCAGATGCCACAAACGCGGGGTTCGACACCTGCGTTCAAGTTATAACACGAGAGGAACGCGAACGCAGACATGGGTTCCGCGTTTGCGCTAGCACGAGAAGAACACAGACGCGGGCATTAGCTCCGCGTTGTGTTGACACGAGAGGGACACAGACGCGGGCATGGGCTCCGCGTTGCGTCGATACAGGAACGCGAAGGTTCGCGTTAAGGAATTACCTGGATGCGGGGGTGGGATCCGCGTCAACAATTTACAGAGAGGAGGGAGATCTAGAGAGAGAAAGGGGGAGAGAGAGATAATTTGGAGAGAGAGAGAGAGAAAGTTCAGGAGAGAGAGATTGTAGAGAGAGGAGAAAGAGATGGAGGTGGTGTTGTGATGGTGAAAGTGATGGTGGAGGTGAAGATGGTGGTGGTGAATAGTAGAGGAGATGGTGATGAAAAAGGTTTAAGAAAAGATGGTGGTGGTAACGTTAGTGTTGTCGTCGAAATTGTCACCGGAATGATTACCGGAATAATCGTAAATGAGTACCGGAATAATCATCGGAGATGTGCCGACGAAGAAGAGCTCGGCCCCTAGCCAAGGAGGGTGGCCGGCCTTAGATATGGTGGTGGGGTGATGGTTTGTGAAGGATTTTAGTGGTGGTATGTTTGGAAAAGGAAAAGGGGATGTTTTGGATTTTGGTGGAGTTTTTGGAGTTGTGGTGGTTTAAATGGAGAAGGAGGAGAAAGAAGATGAAGGTAGGGAGTTGGAGAAGTTGTGATTGTGGTGGTTGTGGTGGAGATGAAGGAGGAGTTGGTGGTGGTTAAGGTGTTGGTGAAGAGAAAAATGAAGTGGAAAGAAGAAGGAAAAGTTTACATATGAATTGGAATTGTGAAGGTGATGTAAAAGTGTTTAGGGAGGGGGTTTTTGTAAAAACGGAGAGGTGAGGTGTCTCTTGGCCGGCCATGGTGATGGGAGAGGGGTTTGAGTGGTTTTAGATATTTTAGAGAAGATATTTTTGGTGAAAAGTTGTAGAAGGTAATGGAAGAATGGAGAATTTTGGAGAATTTGGTGAAGGAAAAGGAAGGAAAGAAAAAGGAAAAAGGAAAAAGGGAAAGAAAATGAAAAAAGGAAGATATTCTCTTGGAAGAAAAAGTGAAAATAATTAAAGTAGCGGATTCCCGGGATTCAGTTGCGGATGCGGAAAATTTTGGGAAAAATACCGGAATCGTCCGAAAATCAAGTACCTCAGAACGACCCGCAAAAATTCTCAAAAATCAAGAATATTATTCTAAGAATCACGGTGAAATCCATTTCAAGAAATTCTTTATAGTTTTTAAATTAAAAATCTTGGAATCAACCAGCGATACTGGCCGACACCAAATCCGTGGAACTTTGATAAATTCATAAAATCCTTAGAAAAAGTATTTAGATAGGAAATGTGATTTTAAGAAATAATATAAAAAGACATTTCTAGTAATTCCAATCAGTTTATAAATTAAAAATCTGAGAATCGGTCAGCAGCACTAGTCGACACCGGTTTTGAAGATTTTCAATTTAATTCAGGAAAATTCCAGAAAATCATAGAAAATCTAAAATATTAGAAAATGATGTTTAAAACTAAAATCAGTCAAATTGAAATACAAGAAAGACCAAATCGAGTAATACCCTAGGATCGGGTCTTCGGTTCAGACTAGGGCTGACTCCGAGTCCGTGAATCCGGATCCAAGACAAAACGATCATATAAATAATTCATAATACAAAACAAATACAGGAAGTAAATCGAAAAATATGATCGAAAAATCTGAATACGCAACTAAGTACGTATTCTGGGAGCGGGGTGTTACACGAGTAATAATAATAATAAAAGATACCAGCCATGAATCTATAGTAGGCCTTGCCATGTTTGCTTGTATCAGATTTTACTTCAGATTTCCGGTTTTATGATTACTATCCTATACTTGTTCATATCCTGCCTTCTACTTGTATTCTATCCCGCCTGTCTCCTGCTCTTATCTGATTATACTATGAGTCTTCCCTGCTTGATATCATATGCTGTATATCTACTTGCTCCTGTATGCTTGTGCCCACGACACGATTTTCAATGCATGTTTATGATTCAGATTTATTGATACACGTGTGCTTACCTATGCTCGCCATCTGGCTTTCGCATCACCACTCGCTGGGGAGTTCTGACTCCTCTGGATCCTCATGTCCAGGTTTCGGAGCTTGGGGCCTGTGGATTCTCCTAGTTGCTGATCAGAGTGGCACAGCGGTAGCGTGGATCCCCAGCAGACCGTCCAGAGCCCCATCCTTCCAAGCCCCCTGCTCAGCTCTAGAGTTTTCATGTTATGACTCTGAGCATCCATTTATACTATTCATACTTGTACCATCCTTGTATTCTCGCAATTGGTCCATATTGGTGATGTAAAATTCGTGTAATATTTGTCACATCTGCTGATAACTTTGTAATTGTACTCATATGTTGGAATGTATAATGCACCACGTGCTTCCGTATTCTGATTCTTGCCTGTAATGATGCTTAGCATATATACGTGAGGGTATTTCTGACCTGCGTATATACGTCGCAGTAACGTCTTCGTACCCGTCGGAGCGGGGCGTTACAGGGTGGTATCAGAGCCTAGGCTCTCACATCCTCAGTACAACCAGTCGGCAAATTAATGGTAAAGAAATTTGCAACTGGAATGCATGAGTCGTGGTTATACAATTCAACTATAAGTACAAAGTTATCCATTCTCTCTTGATAATCTTACCCTTGAATTCTGAAGTTCTCCCATCCTTTCATACTTCAGTTTCTCGTTATTCTTGAACTAACTCGGACATGAAAGATGGGAAAATCATAACGGTTCTGGTTCTTCTTAGAGTGTCCCTAATGGAGGAAGTGTTAATTTGAGATAATTTCTGCAAAATAGGATGAAAAACTAACAAGAACAGACGAAGGTCCCACACCAAGAATCATTGGTTACACTCCGGGAACAGAAGCAGGCAACATGTTAGATTTCAAGAAATTACAGCCAACAATCTTTTCAAGTATGGAGGAGCCCTGGATGCATAGCAGTGGCTGGTAAACATGACGGGTCTTCTGAAGGCAACTCGAATTCCTGACGAGAACTAAGTGAAAATGACCAAGATTCAGTTGAAAGATGTAGCTAAGACATGGTGGTTGGTAGAAGTAGCGAGACTGGAAAAGCCCATCACTTGGGACCAGTTCTCGAAGGATTTCTATGAGAATATTCTTCTCTGTAATAGCTCAGAAAGAAATGAAAGAATGATTTATCAAATTGCAGTAAGAAGATTGAATTGTAAATAAGTACACCGTAAAATTCCTAAGGCGTAGTCGGTCGGTGTCTTACATGGTGGCTGATAAGGAGAACCGAGCAAGCAGTATTTTAGTGAGACCTGAAGATGAGGATCAAGATGTTTCTTATTTTCAAGCAATCAAGAACTATTCTCAAGTTCCTTATTTTTGCCATCGCTCGGGAAATAGAACGGATCTGGAGAAGAAGGATCAGAATGAGATGCAGATAAAGTTGGCGAAGCGACACTCTCAGTTGATGGAAGTTGAAGACTCAGACAGGCCACTGGATGCCCTACTAGCTAAGCCATCCCTCCAACCTTGCCCTCAGCATATGACATGTGGGTATTGTCTGAAGCCGGGCACCTACAACGCAACCGCCAGAAAGGTTATGAATTATGTTGTATACGGGTCCGGAGATTAGTTGAAAAGTGACTGTCTGTTCAAGGAGACAGAGAACATCGCACCGATCAGATCAACTCATCCAGTATCACCATTGGGAAGGAATCCAAGACCTACTGGCAGAATAACCTCGTTTCATCTCCAGCATCCAGCATGGAGTCATACACAAAAGAGACCAAGAGCTAGGGCACATGGTAGAAGGAGGCAGACATATAATCTGACTGAAGGGAAGTCAAGATACTGATGGAGTGAGAATAGGAAAGGATGCTCAATACCTGAAAAAGGAACCCTGAAAGTAATAACCGTAACCACTGTCCCCATTTTAGCATGTCCGAGAGTTGGTAAATTCTCTATATCATATCCTTCTCATTGCACTATCATCACCAATCTTAGTCCGTCCGTGTCTACTGTTGGCCCATAGGCCTTCCACTCTAGTTTTGATGATGATTAACTCATGTAGTTATGTGTACTAATAATCTTGTGATTTTAGTTTCAGATCATTAATCAAGTTATTAGTAGGTGATTAGCTTCAACAAGATGATTTGAAAGCTTTCACATGTTGATTCAAGAGCCCGAGTGTCAAAGATCATTTATATAGCACTTGCTCGGTGGATCAAGGAGTTTGGATCGACGGCTTGGAGACGGCGCTCTACAAGAAGACTTCGGTACATAGTTTAGTTTTGTGTTTAGATCCAAATTGTAAAGATTAGAATAGTATGATATGCTCAAGTTCACAACACACACGTTTCATGTTTTGAATATTGGTTTTCGGTTTTTCCGTTTTCGGTTTAACCGATCGTGGTTTGCATGAATAGATAGATTCAAACAAGTTTACATGTTTAATGTATATTAGATTTGTTCTATATACATGCATGCTTCAATCCTAGACAAACTTAGTTTTGACTTACTTATTCATGTGTTTTATGTTTTGGTATTTTTAACAAAACATATTTTTGGAATTAAAGTCAAAAACATGGATATATATATGTTTCATGTATATAGGATTATATCCATATACATCATGCCTAAATGTGTTTAATATCATGTTTTTGTATTGGATGAGTTTGGACAAAGTGTATTTTCTATTCAAAAATCTAAGTTTTAGAAAATACAGATTTTGGTTTTTGGTGAAAATGATAAGACACAAAAATGTTTCAAAATGTTTGTTATTTGTGATGAACTTTTTATCACATGTTTATATTTCAATACAAAATGAGAAAACTATTTTTGTGTAATTTTATAAGTTTTATGGATTTATTAAAATATATTTTTACCCAGTTTCTGACCCAGAACAGTGGCTGACAGGCCAGGTCGGCCGACCGCACGGGTCGACCGCACCAAAGGCCGGTCGACCCTTGCGGTCGACCAACGTGCACAGGCTTGTGCACGTTTGTCAGACACAGGGCCAATCGGCCGGTCGGCCGACCGGATCAGAGAACCTTGCTCTCTGTATCTGGGCGGTCGACCGGGCGGTCGACCGGAGCAGAGAAGTCTGCTCTCTGTATCTGGGCGGTCGGCCGGACGGTCGACCGAGTTTTCCCAACGGTCATATTTATGACCGTTGGCAGTCGACCGGGCGGTCGACCGCCAGCCTGTCAGGCTGCCAAATCAGCCTAACGGCTAGTTTTCTGTTTGGGCCATAAATACCCCATTTCTTGGGGGTTTTGCAAAATATTTTTGGTGCTAATTTTTCTGACTCTCTAGTGTTTTCACAGCAATCAAAAGAAGTTTTTGGGCTTTAATTTGATCAATCTATTTGGTGTTTTTGCTAGGGTTTGGAAAATCAAGAAAGGGTTTTCGGGAAAAGATTTTGATTCAATTTCTTCATCCTTGTTTCCAGTTTTGTCCCAAAGATTTTCTTAGAGTTTTTGATTTCCATTCCTTTGGTTTTCTCCACACTTGAGCTACATCTACTATCTTATTCTATAGGATCTTTGTGTGGGAAAAGAAATTGTTTGTGGTTGTTGTTTAGACCACCAAGTTGTAAACCCAATTCTTGCTTGGCTTTGTGCCTTTGGGTTGTATCCCTCAAGTTGTGAGGTGATCCTTGTGTTGCTTTGTGCAAATCCCTCAAGTTGAGAGGTGATTGTTTGTTGGCTTGAAGTTGTGCCTCAAGGAGGAGGTTGTGTTTGTAAGGAGAGGAGTTGGGTACTCCTTGTGATTGTATTGCCCCAAATCCTCGGTGGAGGTTCCCTTTGTGGGAGTCCTTTGTGGACAAGCTAGTGAATTGGAAATCCTTCACGGTGGTGAAGGCGGGGATGTAGAGCTGGGTGCTCGAACCTCGGAACATATCTTGTTGTTTGCGCTTGATCCCTTGACTCTTGCTCTCCCTCTCTTTACATTGTGCAAATTGCTATATCATATACTTACTTGTGTGTGCATCTATTGTTGTAGTTACAATTAGTTTTTAAATTCCGCATTAAGTTCATTAGATTAGCATTATCACCTATTCACCCCCCCTCTAGTGATTTCAATTGGTATCAGAGCCTACGCTCGTGATATTTAGGTTTAACCACCTAGGAGTGAGATCTTGGTTTGCTAATCTTCATTTGCATTTTTCATTTGCACACATTTAGTTTGCACTCATGGATAGCCCTCCTATGTTTGACTTTTTTAGACTTGATGTTTGGAAGGCCAATATGAGTAGTCATTTAAAAGGCCTAGGACATCTAGTTTACCAAGCCTCTACACAGGAATCCTTCCTAAATAGTAGCAAGCATAAAAAGGCAAATGCATTAGCCCTTAAGACACTTAGAACATCTCTCAATGAAGATCTTTTATATGTGTTTGATTGTTATGACTCGGCTTTTGCAGTTTGGAGTATATTGACGTCTCCCGAGCTACCCGTGATTATCAACAAGTTAAGGAGATCTAGGAGAGACAAGTCCGACGAGCATTGCCTCATGGTCCAAGCGAAAGACTCCCTTGAGGTACATTCGGATTTTCAACTAGACGATAGCTCTAGTTCATATTGCCATGGATGTTTTGAAGTTCAAAATTTAAATGTAGAACTTGCATCTAAACTTGAAAAATTTTGAAAAAACATAATCTTTTGAAAAAGAATAATCTTGAACTAAAAGAAGAAATGAAGGATTTGTGCTCAACTTTTGAATCGGTTTTGCAAGAGAAGGAAGAGATTACTAGTGAACGTGACTCACTAAGATCTCAACTAGACCTTACCCTAAAAGAGATTGATGTTTTGAAAAGCAAAAATGATTGTAATGATGTTGTGAAAAACAATGAGGTTTTATCTTCAAAATTGGATTTTGTTTTAAAAGATAATCTTGTTTTGAAAAATGAAATTGATTTCATTACAAAAGAATTGGATTTGGTTTTGAAGAAAAATGAATCTTTAAAAATTGATATAGATTCTCATGTTTGTCATGCTAGTATAGCTTCTTGTTCTAGCACTCCTATTGCATGCTCCACTTTATCTTCAACTATTGAAAATGACATAAATATTTTGAAGAAAAGTGTAGATTGTTTGGGCTCCACTTTGAGCCAATGTACTTCAAATCATACACGCTTGGAAACCTTGGTTCGTAAGAAACAAGGTCCATTTTTACATGTACACCCTCCACGGCATACACATGCTTCCACGGTCACCACCATTACATGTATGCTCATGTGTACACTTGTACACATTGTGGTCGAAAAGGCCACCTTGCTAGATTTTGCTATGATCGCATATATGATGAAAATTTAGCTACTAATTTGTTTGGGTTAGGAAAGATACTAACCACTATGGACCCAAAAGAAAATGGGTACCAAAGACCACCCCTAAAATTTTTGATGTAGGTGTGGGCTCTCGCATCACGTGAGAGTAGCGGTGCCTGGAGTGGATGCGTTCCGTGCTTAAAGAAAACTATTTGGATGCATCACTTTCAAGGGGAGTTTGGTGGAGAGGACCACCATTGGTTTGGAGAACTAGAGAGGTGCCTTCATCGGTTTTGGTATCAATCTCTAACTCCCAATTATATTTGCATGCTTATTATGCTTTTCATGTCGTTGATTTATAGCATGTCATGTTTTATAGCTCATTATGATTATGCCATATGATTTAGATTAGTGATATACATGTATAGCTCTTGAGATCACCCATGTTTATATGGACCCATATGTTGTGTTCTCACCATTTGTTTAGCTATTATGCACATCATAACTCTAATAGCATGTGGATTTACATAATGATCATTTTATGTTTGTAATGATGATTTATGTCCCGTTTTATGCTACATGATTTGATTACTTGTTTAAATGTTAGTTTTCATTAAGACTAGAATTTATACTTATATATGTAGTGGGCCACAAATAAATCTATATATGTTTGAACTTGAATGCTTATTTGAACCCATTAGATGTGCTAGTATAGTCTAGTTTTGATGATCCATGCATTTTAACGTGTATTCCCATTTTGGTTTTGTTTTATGATCATGTGTTTTCATTTCATGTATATGTCTATTTTGTCAAACTTTAAGATATACATGTATACCCCTTGAGTCATTTGCCTTTCATGCAAATCTATACATATGGACTCGTTGTGTTTTGGATATGTATGTATACTTTAATTTGTATAGGACATACATATACCTTGAAGATTAAATAAGTTTTAATGATTTTCATGTTTTTCTTGTTTCAAGGAATTTTGAGCTTGAATGTCAATGTTCATGATTATGATCTTCACATTGTATTTGTACACTCACATTTATTGTTTACTCATGTGTTTGTTTTCATGAGTCATATTTATGCTTAATTGATTATGAGTGTTGACTATTTTGTGAATTTCATGTTTATGAAAAATAATTTTGTGTTATTCCTTGTTTGAAGGATTTCGTACTAGTTTACAATTTTTCATATAATTAGTTGCGATATTCTTCATTTGGTAGAGTTTTTCAAACGTACTCTATTTTCAAACCTATTTTTGAAAACCCCTACCATCTATGGGAGGTTGGATGGGAGATCATGCTCATGTATGCCTTATAGTGAAAATCATTTTAAAACTTGAACATGGTTGGGTGGTAATTATATGATGTATACATTTGATATTATTGTTGTTTCAATTGGTATCATTGAATTCTTTCAATGAGTATCAATATTGACATTTTTGTATACTCATATATTTTTTTGGTATATGTATGCTTGCACTTCAATGAGTATCAATTTCAATTGGTATCTAACTTTTCATATATATATATGTTTTTATTTGTGCTTATTATATTCATATATCTTAGAGCACAAAGTTTGATCATGATAAAGCTTGTTTTATAATGACTATCTTGTTTTAATTGACTAGTTTTCAATTGGTATCCATATACAAGCTTATTCATTATTTCTTTTAGTATTTCATAAAGAGGGAGAAAACTTTGTATTTCATCTTCCAATTGATATTTGATTTCCACTCCCATACTTTATGCTTGAAAATTTCAATTTGGTATCATATGTTCAAAATGAAAAATATTTACAATTGATATCAAAATTTTGTTTAGACATTCAAAATTTATTATGTTTAATTTCTATTGGTATCAAGATTCTCATGTGTTTTGCTTAAAATTGGTATCAATTTTTTTCCTTTCAATTGGTATCAAGATGCTTCTTTGACATATTTTTAATTGATATCCTAATTGATTGTCACCCCTTATTGATTTTGTTTTTGTTTTAGACAAAAAGGGGAGAACTTTGTTTTATTAACCCTTTTGTTGATTCGTTGTTTCGAACAAAAAGGGGAGAAAAATTTATTGATTTGGTTTTGCTTTTACCCCTTATTGATGATTATTTCTTTGTAGTAAAAAGGGGGAGAAGATTTTGTTTTGTTTTGGATTGTTTACCCCTTTGTTGATGATTGACAAAAATGGGGAGAAAGATTTTGAGTTTATATATGCATATTTATGTTTTGCATATATTAAGTTTAATTTAGTTTAAGTTTAATTGGTATCTAGAGCATGTTTTGTTTTTGACAATTTCACTGGTATCTAGAACCTTTTTTTGTTTATGCATATCTATGCATGTTTCATGTCTCATATTTATGTTTATTTGTATGCATGAGTTAAGGGGAGCATCTTTGAAGCTTAACTTTAATCCATGCATATATAACTCCATGAGTTTTGTCATCATCAAAAAGGGAGAGATTGTTGGCCCATAGGCCTTCCACTCTAGTTTTGATGATGATTAACTCATGTAGTTATGTGTACTAATAATCTTGTGATTTTAGTTTCAGATCATTAATCAAGTTATTAGTAGGTGGTTAGCTTCAACAAGATGATTTGGAAGCTTTCACATGTTGATTCAAGAGCCCGAGCGTCAAAAATCATTTATATAGCACTTGCTCGGTGGATCAAGGAGTTTTGGATCGAGTCGGCTTGGAGACGGCGCTCTACAAGAAGACTTCGGTACCATAGTTTAGTTTTGTGTTTAGATCCAAATTTTAAAGATTAGAATAGTATGATATGCTCAAGTTCACAACACACACGTTTCATGTTTTGAATATTGGTTTTCGGTTTTTTCGTTTTCGGTTTAACCAATCTTGGTTTGCATGAATAGATAGATTCAAAACAAGTTTACATGGTTTAATGTATATTAGATTCGTTCTATATACATGCATGCTTCAATCCTAGACAAACTTAGTTTTGACTTACTTATTCATGTGTTTTATGTTTGGTATTTTTAACAAACATATTTTTGGAATTAAAGTCAAAAACATGGATATATATATGTTTCATGTATATAGGATTATATCCATATACATCATGCCTAAATGTTGTTTAATATCATGTTTTGTATTTGGATGAGTTTTGGACAAAGTGTATTTTCTATTCAAAAATCCAAGTTTTAGAAAATACAGATTTTGGTTTTTGGTGAAAATGATAAGACACAAAAATGTTTCAAAATGTTTGTTATTTGTGATGAAATTTTTATCACATGTTTATATTTCAATACAAAATGAGAAAACTATTTTTGTGTAATTTTTACAAGTTTTATGGATTTATTAAAATATATTTTACCCAGTTTCTGACCCAGAACAGTGGCAGACAGGCCAGGTCGGCCGACCGCACGGGTCGACCGCACCAAAGGCCGGTCGACCCTTGCGGTCGACCGACGTGCACAGGCTTGTGCACGTTTGTCAGACACAGGGCTGGTCTCGGCCGGTCGGCCGACCGGATCAGAGAGCCTTGCTATCTGTATCTGGGCGGTCGACCGGGCGGTCGACCGGAGCAGAGAAGTCTGCTCTCTGTATCTGGGCGGTCGGCCGGACGGTCGACCGAGTTTGCCCAACGGTCATATTTATGACCGTTGGCAGTCGACCGGGCGGTCGACCGCCAGCCTGTCAGGCTGCCAAATCAGCCTAACGGCTAGTTTTCTGTTTGGGCTAATACCCCATTTCTTGGGGTTTTGCAAAATTTTTTGGTGCTAATTTTCCTGACTCTCTAGTGTTTTCACAGCAATCAAAAGAAGTTTTTGGGCTTTAATTTGATCAATCTATTTGGTGTTTTTGCTAGGGTTTGGAAAATCAAGAAAGGGTTTTTGGGAAAAGATTTTGATTCAATTTCTTCATCCTTCTTTCCAGTTTTTTCCCAAAGATTTTCTTAGAGTTTTTGATTTCCATTCCTTTGGTTTTTCTCCACACTTGAGCTACATCTACTATCTTATTCTATAGGATCTTTGTGTGGGAAAAGAAATTGTTTGTGGTTGTTGTTTAGACCACCAAGTTGTAAACCCAATTCTTGCCTGGCTTTGTGCCTTTGGGTTGTATCCCTCAAGTTGTGAGGTGATCCTTGTGTTGCTTTGTGCAAATCCCTCAAGTTGTGAGGTGATTGTTTGTTGGCTTGAAGTTGTGCCTCAAGGAGGAGGTTGTGTTTGTAAGGAGAGGAGTTGGGTACTCCTTGTGATTGTATTGCCCCAAATCCTCGGTGGAGGTTCCCTTTGTGGGAGTCTTTTGTGGACAAGCTAGTGGATTAGAAATCCTTCACGGTAGTGAAGGCGGGTATGTAGAGCTGGGTGCTCGAACCTCGGAACATATCTTGTTGTTTGCGCTTGATCCCTTAACTCTTGCTCTCCCTCTCTTTACATTGTGCAAATTGCTATATCATATACTTGCTTGTGTGTGCATCTATTGTTGTAGTTGCAATTAGTTTTTAAATTCCGCATTAAGTTCATTAGATTAGCATTATCACCTATTCACCCCCCTCTAGGTGATTTCATCTACCTCCCTATTTCATGATTCCTATCTCTTCTGTTTTTACTATTTTGATTTCATAATCCTTATGCGAACTTAAGATATGCGTAGACTAGAGAGGTAACAACAGAGCAGATGTGGTTTGTTCTTATTATGTTCTGGCATTCCTCGACTCTGGTATATCACATTGTCTTATATTGGACAGATCTTCGGCCTCGCATTATATTCTTGTATTTATGGATACATCATGGGAGACCAGAACATCAAGTGGAGTAGTCATCGCTTATATAATCAGGTAGACTGTATCATTACATGAGGGGTGTCAGTAAATAACAGTATTCCAGAATCAGGACTTCTGGCAGACAAAGTTATGGTATTTTTCATTTCTATTACTCCAATAGCGATCATGATTTCTTCAACTATGTTCATGGAACTCGGGCATTCTCAGAGCTGATTTGCAGTCAGGTTATTATTTAGAAAACAGCATTCGGGACACGTTTCGGTTATTATGATTTCTTGATCGCGTTCTCAGAACCACTAACTCCTGGCAGTCTTTATTGATTTGGTGGACCATAGGCTCCACTAGCCTCGCCAAGCGAGAGTCGTGTTCTAGTTACCCGTGGACCTAACCGGGTGTGGGCTTTGCTGCACCCTGGTGCTTAGCATTTAGCGTTGTGTTATGCGCTGGCTTCGCCGCGTGAGCTTCGCCATATGCGAGCCTCGCAGAGCGTTAGCTTCACTGCACCCTAATGTCTAACACCTGAGCTGTGTTACGCGATAGCCTCACCTAGGCTTGGCTTCGTCCGTGGCTTGTTCCTTCAGTGCTTAGCACTCTAGCCGTTCCCCGGATTTCTTTCGCCTAGCGTGTTTTCATGGATCCGCTGAACATGGTTTTATCGCTATATCTGAGCTATCGTCATGATCCTTGTCAATGATCCATTCGACCAATCTTGCAGGGCTCAAATATCTTCTACATGTTTCATCTGCAGTCGGGTTATCATTCAGAAGTTAGTATTTAAACTTCTTCAGGGTTATGTCTTTCAGAGTTAGCAACGCCCAGTATGCAGAAATTCTTAATTATTGGTCTTCTTGATTCATACTCAGTATTATAAGAGCTTTCCTTACCTTAGGTATTCTGGTCTATTCTCAGGAAATTAGTATGTATGCAGCACATCGAAATTCTACTGCAGACTCTTTATCAAGGACAACATCATGCCATGCAGGATTTTATATTTTTGGATTTCAGCACTACGAATTTCTATGGATTTCATCAGCTTTGGCTCACAGTCTGATTGAAGTATTATTGATTATCTTACCAAGTCAACTCACCTTATATTATTTAGAATTGGTTAGTCGTTTAAAGTTCTGGCAGTATTCTTTTATCAGCAGTCATCATATCAGTATTATTATGGCGGCACCGTCAGAGGATGTATACATACGGCAGAAGGGCAGAGATGTCTCAGTCCTGAGTTTACCGTTCAGTCGATTTGGGAGAACGGCCCACAGTTATTCATATCTTGATTGGCATCATCCTCATTCCTATCCTTTCTGTGTCCATCTTCTCCTTATTGAAATTGCGAGGACGCAATTTTTTTATAAGGTGGATGAAGTGTAACACCCCGCTCCCGGAATACGTACTTAGTTGCGTATTCGTATTTTTGATCATATTTTTTTGTTTTGGTTTCAGTATTTGTTTTATATTATGAATTATTTATATGATCGTTTTGCTGTGGATCTGGATTCGTGAACTCGGAGTCAGCCCTTGTCTGAACCGGGAGCCCGATCCTAGGGTATAGCTCGATTTGGTCTTTATGCTATTCTGATTTGACCGATTTCAGTTTCAAATATCGTTTTTCAATATTCTAGATTTTTCATGATTTTCTAGAATTTTCCTGAATTAAGTTGTAAATCTTCAAAATCGGGGTCGACCAATACCGCTACTTGATTCTCGGATTTTTAATTTATAAACGGAATTGAAATTCTAAAAACGGCTTTCCTGTAACTTCTTAAAATCACATTTTCTATCTAAATACTTTTTCTGAGAATTTTCTAAATTTATCAAAATTCCCCTAGATATGGTGTCGACCAGTTTCACTGGTTGATTCCAGGAATTTTAGTTTACAATTGGAATCAAATTTCTGATTCCGCTTTCATATTACTTCTTAGAATTATATTTTCTCCTTTCATGTATTTTCTGAGATTTTTCAGATTTTATCAAAATCCGGCCGACCAGGTGTACACCAGTGTCAACGGTTGACTTCAGGATTTTTATTATGAAAATGGGATTGAATTTCTGAAAACCGATTTCACCAAAAATCTTTAAATAATATTTATTATTTTTAAAAATTTTTGGAAAGCTTTCCAAACTACTTCATTTTTTGGACTTTTCCGGAGTTTTCGGTGTTTTCCCAGATACCGGAATTTTATCCAGATATTTTACTTTTCTCTTTCCCACTTTTCTCTCTCCTCTCTAGACGCGAGTTTCACCAACCTGAGTTCAACATTTAATGTGGGATGCTCTCCATACTGCATTTAATGCTTGTCCTGCAAGATCAATTCTGAACCATGCTTTTTTTGTCTTTTCTGTCAAACGCAAATCTCGCGTTTTCTCCTGGACGCGGATTTTATCTCCGCGTCTAGCTTGGTTGCCTAGACGCAGACTTTTATTATGTGAGGATGCGGCTCTTTTTTAAAGAGACGCAACTCATTTTGGGGATGGCAAGGTTGTAATAATCAAACCCCTACTTTTATATATACCCACCTTTCTTTCTCTCTCTCTCTTTCATTTTTCTTTCCTTCTCCATTTCCAACAAGCAAATGGCAGCACCCACCTGAGCCATGGCCGCCTCCTTGGCCGGCCATCTTCTTCACTCTCCCCTCCATTTCCACCACCAATTCCACCATCTTTCTCTCCTCCATCTCCTCCTTCATTCCAACAACAACAATAACCACCACACCACCTTCTTCTTCCTCTCTTTCCACCAAATAACCCATTTCCACCACCACTTTCTCCACCATCTCTACCACCACATACTTCACCTTGGCCACTAACGACCATGCCATCTTCCTCCCCTCAGAGAGATCTTTCTAATGAACTATAGCTTCGCTCTCCGAAACTCCTTTGCAAAACTCCAAAAATCTAAAATGAACTACACTTGCACCCCACTATTGGTTTAGATTTGGAGCTTTGGCCACCCTTTCTGGCCAACTCCGGTAGCCGCCGGCGACCACCAGCCATGGCCGACGACCATCCTCCCTTTCCTTTTCCATTCTTTCCTTCTTTCATTCTTTCCTTCTTTCTTTCTTTTCTTTCTTTTCTTTTTCTTTTCCTATCCTTTTCTTTCCTTCTCTGTTTTTCCCCTAAAACTTGCGTCTCCCCCTTTTTTTCCAAAAACTTGCGTCCCCACTCTCACTCTTTCCCTGCGTCACTATCACTTCTCCCTGTCTCCCTTTTTCTCTCTGATAATTGCTGACGCGGATCTCACCCCCGCGTCCAAGCAATTCCTTAACGCGGCCTTCGCGTTCTTGCATCGACGCAACGCGGAGCCCATGCCCGCGTCTGTGTCCTTCTCGTGTCAACACGACGCAGAGTTCATGCCCGCGTCTGTGTTCTTCTCGTGATAACGCGATGCGGAACCCGCATCCGCGCCAGCGTTCTTCTCATGTTAAAACTTGAACGCGGATTTCGAACCTCGCGTTTGTGGCATCTACGCGACGCGACTCCCGCGTCTGCGACCCCCGCCTCTCACTCTCAAACCCGCGTCCCCCTGTACATACTCTCTCTCCCTGTACACACTCTCTCTCCATGGACTTCTCTCTCTAGCTCTCACTTTCTCTCTCCTCTCTCTCATTCTGTTTCTCTCTTGATTTTTCTCCTCTCTCTCTATCACTTTCTCTCTAACGCGTTGACGCGTTGATTTCCTAGATTCCGGAGATCAGAGATTTCACTGTGTTTTCTGAAGACTTAGGCGAGTGTTCTCGCTTTCATCTTGATTTTCACACTTCGTTGGATCGACTTGGTTGCCTTATGTATTTGTATCTGGAACTAACACCTTCTCTACAGGTACCTTAACCGCTGGGTACAACCTTTGAGGTTTGAAGTCCTTTGGACTTTCTCTATGCTACGCCTGGTAGGCGGACCTAGCTTCAACACTTTACCGCTTGCTCCGTCCGAGCGTCGTTACCCCATGAGCATGGCTTCCCCATGAGCGGTAGTATGGCGTTCCTACGCTTGCTGCGACACGTGTGTCTAGCTATGCTGTGAGCGGTAACCACGCCGAGCGTGATAGCATTTAGTGTTGTACATTAGCTTCGCTCCAGTTTGCTCAGCTCTGCTTGATTGTGCTCAGCCATTACTCTATCACTTACCAAGTACATGCTTGATATGTTAACACTTGACATGCTTTTGCTTGATACCTACCATCTACATGCTAATACCTGACACCTGTCTGTATCACTTGACAACTGACGTGTCATCACCTGACACCCGACTTGCTTCTACTTAACACTTGCATCCTGCTATGATATGACTTATCACCTGCCTTCTAACATATTAATACTTGACCTGTGTTTATCACATTTATGGGAATACTATACTTGTTATCCTGTATTATGTATACTGTGACCTGAATCTATAGTACTCATGTACTCCTGAACTCCTGATCATGTCTTGCACCTGCTATTCCCGTAAATTGATAACTACATAATAAATCATAAAAAGAAACAACTTGCATCGGGTCGGGGGAAACTTGCGGCTATCAATATATGTTCGTGTTTACAGTGGTACTAGGCATGTTGTGCAACTAAAACTTCCGGTCTGACCTGTGGGCCTCCAGGCTACCGAGGGGAGTGCTGGCTCCCTCTTTCCTGGTACCATCTTGATAAAGGGCATTCTATAAGACCCTCCTGTAGGCCTTACGGTCGGTTCCATACACCAGCAATGGAACGTCCTGGACTGTGGTCCTGGGCTGTACGGGACCCACTGTAAACATTGTTCGTTGATACCCCCGTTGGTTTCCAATAACAACCTTGCTTTACTCAGATGTGGATATATGTGCGCTAGGACGCTAGTTCACATATCTAGACATCAGGGTAAGACGAGTAATAATAATAATAAAAGATGCCAGCTATGAATCTGTAGTAGGCCTTGCCATGTTTGCTTGTATCGGATTTTACTTCGGATTTCCGGTTTTATGATTACTATCCTATACTTGTTCATATCCTGCCTTCTACTTGTATTCTATCCCGCCTGTCTCCTGCTCTTATCTGATTATACTATGAGTCTTCCCTGCTTGATATCATATGCTGTATATCTACTTGCTCCTGTATGCTTGTGCCCACGACACGGTTTTCAATGCATGTTTATGATTCAGATTTATTGATACACGCGTGCTTACCTATGCTCGCCATCTGGCTTTCGCATCATCACTCGCTGGGGAGTTCTGACTCCTCTGGATCCTCATGTCCAGGATTCGGAGCTTGGGGCGTGTGGATTCTCCTAGTTGCTGATCAGAATGGCGCAGCGGTAGCGTGGATCCCCAGCAGACCGTCCAGAGCCCCATCCTTCCAAGCCCCCTGCTCAGCTCTAGAGTTTTCATGTTATGACTCTGAGCCTCCATTTATACTATTCATACTTGTACCATCCTTGTATTCTCGCAATTGCTCCATATTGGTGATGTAAAATTCTTGTAATATTTGTCACATCTGGTGATAACTTTGTAATTGTACTTATATGTTGGAATGTATAATGCACCACGTGCTTCCGTATTTTGATTCTTGCCTGTACTGATGCTTAGCGTATATACGTGAGGGTATTTCTGACCCGCGTATATATGTCGCAGTAACGTCTCCTTACCCGTCGGAGCGGGGCGTTACAAATTCTCTCCTCCTCGGCGCAACCTCTTCTCTCCTCTCTCCAACACACCGCGTCCTCTCCTCTCTCCTCCGATCTAAGCCAACCGCTCGTCCTCTCCACTCTCCTTCGATCCAAGCTTGCCATTGTTGGATCTCGCTCATCCACCTCTTGCCAATCCAAGCCCACCGTCCGTCCTCTCTTCTTTCCTCCGATCTAAGCGAGGCATCTCTCTCCACCAAGATCAGATCAAGGTATCCCTGTCCATCGAAATTCCCAAATTAGATCAGTCGAGGGAACCCGCGACTTCAAGCAGCTGAACCTCGACTTTCAGCTCACCGATGATGGAAGCAAGCTGGCGATGATCAGGATCGAGTCGAGGAAGACCATGGCGACGATTAGAACCATGGCGGCGATTAGGATCGCCATCAGGACTGGGTCGAGGAAGACGATGGCGATGATCAACATCAGCAACTATAACAACATCATCGAGATCAGCATCGAGATGAGGTTTGACTTCTTCTATCTTTTTCTTCTTCTTGTTGTTTTCTTTCTTGGTTAGGGTTTCTTTGATGGGTGCTTGGTTGTTTTCTTGGATGGGTGCTTGGTTGAGAGGGGATGACAGAGAGGGTTCCTTTTTTTGGCTGGGAGGCAGGCGGTGGCGGAGCTTGAACCGAACTAACCGAACCAAACCGACTTGTTCGGTTCAGTTCAGTTCCTGATCTTGATTGGTTCGATTCGGTTTTTTCGGCCACCGAAACTGATCGATGATAATGAACCAAAAAAAAGGGGAAATCTACCCGCGCATGGCACGTGCTTTATTGAGAAGCGGGGAGAGATTAAAGAGACCCTTTGGCTGAGCTGAACTGTTCAGTCTGTGTCCTCAGCTCCCCAGAAAGGGCAAAGCGGCAAAAATTGGAAATGGCGTCGGGAACGGCTCTGCTCGTCATCGACATGCAGGTTTCCCAATTTTCTCCTCATTTTTTTCTAAATTTCTACAAGCTATTTGCATTTGTGATTATTCGGTCAATTTTGTTTTTATAAAATAATTACTTTAGATATAAGTAAAGTTCTTCTGATTTATGCATAGATAATTTGTTTGTTTGTTTGTATATTATTTTTATGTTCAGAATGATTTTATTTTGGCCGGAGGTCCGATGCATGTGGCCGGGGGTGCAGCGATCGTCCCAAACGTCATCCGAGCTGTCTCTGTTGCCAGGCAGCGGGATATTCTCGTGATTTGGGTATTTTTTTAATTCTTTTTATTTCAATTTTAGTTTTTAAGTCCCATTTCTATCAGTGGAAAAAAATGGTTTTTGTTGGGATTGCGGAAGATATCACCCCAATCTTCTTCCTTTTGCTAGTGAAAATTCCACTAGCTTTTTGGTGATAAGGGTGAATTACCCAAGTCATAAGATTTATTGAATTTGCTTCAGAGACCAATAATTCAGTTTTGTAGGTCTCTTTATCCATTGATTCCTTGGCATTTGAAAATAATAACACAATATATTTTTTTTTCAGAGAAAAGCAACGTGCACTTGATTCTTGATGTTATTCGTAAATTTATGTTGTCATTTCACTGGAGAAAACTTGGAATCACCAATTTGTGAGAAGAAATGACAGATGGAGTCACGCACAACTTTTTGAGCGGAAGGCAAGAAACCCACTTGATTTTTCACTGGTAGATTGAAATCACGAGGTCAAAAGGGTACTTAGGAATGACGGGGGGAATCGTTCTTGATGGGAAAACTTTCCTAAGAATGTTGTAAGATGACACCCTTCTAACTACTTATATAACAGCCATTGTTTTAAATATCAGCCGATATACCGGTTTATATATCGGTCGAGATACCGGTATTTTATCCAAAACAATACGGTAAGTGCAAAAAATTACCGGATATCATTTTGGACTAACATGGGCCGATATATCGGCCGATATCCGAGATGAAATATCTGGTATATCGGCCAATATAGTTACTTATTTAGATAATTATAATTTTTTTTGCTTGAGAGATCATTTTATTTTATTTTATATTCATTGTGGTATTTCAGTGATGTTTTTATGTGATGTTTGGATAATAACTTATTTCTTTTAAAAATATTTTATATATATTGACTATTGATATACTGATATTTGATACCATATCGCGATATATCAACTGGTATCTGGTCTCCGATATATAATTTTGTCGACTGGTATATTGCTGATATCTGATATTTAAAACACTAACAACCCATGTTGAAAGACACCTAGCGATGGTGGAGTGATCAAACACCACCCAAACATGAATTGGGGAACCAATGGCCAAAATAAACATGATATATTGTTTGTATTATTATTCATAACTAGTTTAAAGAAAATTATTTCATTTTTTAAAATTTTAAGTTGTCTATTATTTAAAATACTGACTGTTTTTTCATGAAGTTAATTATTACTTTCTAGTATGGTATATGAACATGAAACATGTATTTACTACTGTGAAACTTTTCCTATGTGATATTCTATTAGTTTTTAGATTTCTATAATTCATTTTGCTTTTGCTTAATATGCATCTATGCATAAAAGCGTAGTTCTTTAGTTTATATTGCTTTTCCAATTATTGATCATATTATAATTTGATTCTGATTTTCTTATAAAATTCAATTTTTGATGTGTGGAAATGATAGTTTTTCCTTAGTAAAAGAAAGATTTTATGTTATTTGCAAGGTTTGAAATCTCTTGCAGTTTAAATTTCTTATCATATCCTACATGGATTTACATCTAACTCCTATTTATTAGGCCTACATATTAGGTTGTGTATGGATTTTCATATTCTATGGGAATTACGTGTGGTTCCTATTTCTTAGGATCAGTATACAAGTACTAGCTTTATTTAATATGGTCATTGCTAATATTGATTACTTTGGAAATGGAAATTGTATGTAAAAGTAGAATTATGAATAAACTGTTCTGTTTCTTTAATTGCTTTCTTGTTAGTTAGACTAAAGACTAAATTGTTTAGATTCTCTTCATATAAAGTATTATTAAAAATATGATTCGATAAGAATGACTGGAAAGATGATTAACGAATAATTTAAACACTTAGTACAATGTCACAATCCAAATTTAAACCAATTATTACATGGGCTGACTATGTTTAACATACACTCTGGTCAACATCCAATTTTAACTTCCAAGTAAATCTATTGGATAACATTGGGTTGGCCAAGGTCAAGGTGATTAAAGTTCCAGATAT
Source organism: Agave tequilana (assembly GCA_038442645.1). Taxonomy (NCBI): domain Eukaryota; kingdom Viridiplantae; phylum Streptophyta; class Magnoliopsida; order Asparagales; family Asparagaceae; genus Agave; species Agave tequilana. Next base: position 190,874 of record JAVJIF010008811.1, read on the forward strand.
ACCGAGCTGCATTTGACAATTCATTTGATATATTTGCATTTGATGAGGTTCAACTGTGAAGAACCCATTCTAATCAAGTAGGGCCATAACCTGTTAGAAATGTTTTGAATCAGTATAGCTTTGCTAATAAAATTTACTCATTTCTATGAGCTACAAATTCTTAATGAACTGAAATTTGGCGATGTAACAACTGAACAAGATATTTACCCACTTCCTCTCCAATAACTAATTCCACCATCTCCTTCACAGTCCCCTATTCTCTCCAACAGGTCCATGATTTTTTGCTCACTAAATAAGTCCCACTTTCATCCAAAAGTCCACTACTTTCTTAAACACCCATGTGCTTTACATTCTAGAAACCCTGTCCTATAAAGAGATCTGCTCTTTCCCTCATGCAAAAAAGGCCCGCACCGAGGTCCCCATCCACATTTGCAAATTGCAAGCATCTCTCAGGCACATCCATTTCTTGGCAATCCATACTCTAGCAAAAATTATCTCTCACCTTTCTACTTCATGAAGACTCATCAATAACCATTAACCTCTTTTAATCTCTTTATTCTCATTGGTGCTCTCAACACTGTAAAGTTTATCTTTTGGCTCCTGATCCAAGTTCCGACTTCCCAACTTGCTACCCGCCTCGGCATTGTGCTTGTCACCGACTCCACGGCCTCAACATCATAGGGGCATTTTATATTCCCTCTTGCTCTTTTTTGAAGAGTTACATTCAATAAAGGAGGGTAAGGTATCCAACCATCCCTGTTTGCTTGAAGTTGTCGGCAACACCTTCATCGTCAACGATTGGATCGAGCTTGGTCGGGCATCTCTTTCTTGACTCGAGCTTCTTTATCATCGTCGCTTTTCAAGTTCTTTTTTTGCTCAAGGGAAGGACTATTCTAGTCCCTCTTGAATCTCTCATTGGAAAGAGAGCATCTCTCTCTTTCCCTTGTAGGAGATGGAGGTAGACAATGTAATTTCAACATAAGGCAAAAATGAGTATAAATAATAATATTTAAAATGCAAAGAAATAATAACAAATAATAAGGGCTCTGACCTACAGTCTTTATGATTGCCATACATTCATGAAAATGGCTCTGACCTATGATCCTTGTGGTCGACAAACAACCAGGAATTTCAGCTCCGACCTACAATCCTACTGGCCGGCCGACAGCTATAAAACTCGGCACTGACCTACGGTCTTTCTGGTCGATAGGCAGCCTATAAATTCATCTCCAACCTGTGGTCTTTACGACTTAAGTTAGACATGATTCAGCTCCAAACTATTGACTTTTGGAATCATCAAACAACCATGAAGTGCAACAAAAACCACATCCTATGCATGAACCATGCACCTGAATTCAATAGTTCTTTGTTCTACGCGTCAGAGAACTTACAAGGCCTTCAAAATAAAATGAGTCGAATGACTAATCCTAGTAATTTCATGTTCCAAATTAGTATTCAAAGAAGGTTCTTTCATAGTTCGTTTCATTCTTTGAATGAATCAAAGTTGCTACGCATAAATATTAGATTTCAGGTAATAAAGCAGTTCATTAGATTTCAGATATGGAAAAATCATAGTTCTCGAATTTTTATGCACCATGTGATGTTTTGACCTTTTCTCTGACTACAGAGATCAGATTAAGTCACGTCCAGAAGCTTAAAAAATTAGACTCGAAAACAAATCCAATGGTATATGAATTGAAAGGGTTTAATAAAGGACATATGCTATTAAAATTATAAACCTCATAAGTAAAAGTTTGTTTCTCAGGTTCGTACCCATGTTCAGGATCATAATAATCAATATCCTCAAATACATCATGTATTTCAGGATATGTCAAGTGTGTATACATCACATGTACAGAAGGCATCAAAATATATTTTTTTGTTTGAGATATATATAGGGGTTTCTGTACCTCAGTTGCCAGCTGAGAGAGTTTCTCAACCTGCAGTGACGTGGCGAAATCTCTACCACAACTATGACAGAGTTTAGGCGCTAAAAAATCCAAAACATCCCGCTAAAATGATCACTAATCAATTTACAGTTACAATTAACCAAAATACCCTCAGTTTTACTTTTAACCTAACCAAAACTCTTCCTTAATTTTTTAGCGATCTAAAAGTTTATGTTTTTCATACTAAAATTAGTTTCAGTAATCTTGAGATTTAAATTTCTAATTGATCTACATCAAATTTTAAATTGATAAAAACAAGATCTGACAAGATAACGAGCAAGAAAGCAGCAATTGAAAAAAGTAAAAATCATGCGTGATATCCTAGAATATTAGTTGCCCTAAAATTTTTTTATGATTTTTTCGTTTTTTTCCCAATCATATGTATCTACAGAATAATTTCACACTTTAAACATCATTTTGGTTTAGATCGCAGTCTCGACGCTAATTTTTTGATTTTAGCGTCAAATTTAAAAAAAATGAAAATTAAACACAAACAATTAAAAAAAAGGTTTTTTATTCAAATTTTGAACTTTCTAATCTCAAAAATATTTTAATTTTATGTTTCTTTTATAAAGAATGCGACTAGAGTCGTAGTATTTTTAAAAATACTTGGTTTAAAAAGCGGTTTGAATTACGGTTTAAACGCTTACTACGACTTTAAGCCTTTTTTTAATTTGTTTGTTAAAAAAAATTGCGATCGAAGTCACAGTCCTTGAAAAATAATATTTTGGATTTAAAAAGGTAGTTTTAACAAATTTCTAAAATTTATACTGCAACTTTGAGTTTTTTATTTTGTTTCTTTAAATAATAAAATTATTTTTAAAATATTTCAAGATGTAGACTGCGACTTTCTATTTTTTTAATTTGTTTGTTTTAACAGTACTGCGATCAACATCACTGTCTTTGAAATAAGTTGTTAAGAACACTTACTGCGACCTTGATCGTAGTGTTATGTCATAGTAAGTTCATTTTATAGTTTAAGAACACTACGACTTTGGTCGCAGTATTTTATATCTTTTATTTTTTTATTGTGACTCAGGTCGCAGTCTTTTATTAATTAAGATGTTTTATTGTGACCTTGGCCGCAGTTTTCTATAACTTTTGTTAAATTTTAATTTAGACTTTTTTTTTTTTTAATTTGTTTTAATAGTACTGTGACTAACGTCGTTGTCTTTTGAGAAAAGTTGTTTAAAACACTGCGATCGCGGTCGCAGTCTTTTGTAATAGTATTTTCATTAGTAATTTTATTTTATTAACAATGCAGCCTTGGTCCCAGTCTTGAATAACTTATTTTTCTTATATGCGACCAAAGTCGCAATGTTGTCTAACTTCTATTATTATTTAATGTGGCTTATGTTTTGAAAGTTTGTGCATCAAGATTAAGGAAAGAAGTGAAGGTTCGTCTCATACGATCAAGCCTAAAGCTAATATGCGAATTAATAAAAAGATTCAAGAAGCACATTCATACTGATTTCGTTAATGCTATGAAAGAGACACCATTCGGTACTACATCCATGACATTATACAGTGAAGAATTGTTTTAAAAATTGTAGACCAGTATGATAAGGATTCTAGGAGCTTTGAAATCGGCGGCAAAAAAATCTAGCTAACAGTAGAGGATATGACCCTCACGTTTGGTCTATCTATCAATGGAGCTGATTTTATTATGAATAAAACATGTATCTTGAAGGACAGAGGTGTTATTAAATATTATTTTACAAATATTAAGAAGATCACAAAAATCTCCATTGAAAGGCTTTGGATGATCTTCTGGTGAAAAAAGAAGGAGAAGCGTATTAGATGTTATAAGAGTGAGCAGCTGGAGCAGCAAGTAACATTAAATGAAATCATAAAAGGCAGACAATGACTTAAAACTCAGGATTTCACTGTGTTGATAATTCTGTATTTATCAGGGACACTGTTCTTTTTAGCAGTAAAGCACAATGCCCTGGTATCTAGTAGAGCAAATTGCTAATATTCAGTTGATGAAGAGCATATGTTGGGTTAAAACTGTATGGCAGTTCCTGCTTGAATCCCTGGACAATTTCAGGTATAATATATTTGAGCTGCAAGGATACTCAGTGTAAATTCTTGTAAGTATAATTTTTCTATTTGTTAAAAATTGTTGTTAATTGCATATAGATGGTTAGTAATTATATAACTGATATACTAATATCTGTTACAGTATTGGTTATGTGAAAGAGTTGAAATTGTTGAGCGAAGGAAGAGAATAGAGGAGAAAACTTCAAGGATAGTAAGATGGGACCTGCACAATATTAGCAAAGCCCTACTTGAAATCAATCTATCAGAAATTGAAAAAGAAAAGATTAGTATAAAACAACATAAATTGTACACATTTTGTTTACTGTTTTGTTAAAAAATGCGATTATAGTCGGAGTATTATTTTTTCCCAATAATTTGATGATTTATGATGACTGCAATCGAAGTCGTAGTTTTAAAAAGACAACTAAAATATTATCTAAAATTTTGATAGAACTGCGAATAAGGTCGCAGTTCTGCTAAAACAAATTATTGGGAGATGTTTCTTCATACTGTGACTATAGTCGTAATACTCAATTATTCATGACATTTTGATGCTGAATGCCACCAAAGTCGCAGTCATGATGAAACACAAGTTTTACTATTTTTCTTTTAGGCTGCGACTTTAGTCACAATTCTGAAATATTGATTATAAATTGATATATGTTTACATGACTTTCAGGTTTTAAATCGAGTGACCAACATTTTCAGGGAGAAAAAAACTATAATAGACCTTACTGCAGAAGAGGAAGAAGAGCAGATATATGATGAAAATATTGAAGACATTGCAGAGGAACAAGAACCTATAAATATAGTTGAGAAGAGTATGATAGGACTAACTATAGCAGGTTATTTACCAGAACCTAAAGACAAAACAACTGAAGAAGTACAAATTTTGAGGGCTGAAAATTTATATATGAGAAACAGAGTATTTCAGCTAGAAAAATAAATTGAAGAAATGGAAGAGAAAGCTGAAAAAGAAGAAAGAAAGAAGAAGAGAAAAGAGGAAAGAGAAAGAAGAAAAATTAAATAAATAAAAACAAAAGATAAAGGTGAAGGAGGAGGAAGAAGAGCTGTTAAGAGCAACATAAGTTGAGAAAAAAGAGATGGAGAAGAGGAAGAAAGAGCTGGAAATGAAGGAGAAAGAGAGAGGAAGTGGAAAAGAGGAAAAAGGAGAAAAAGGAGCAGGAGAAGGAAAAGAGGACGAAGGAAGAGGAGGTGAAGAAGAGGAAGAAGATGGAGCAGGAGAAAGAGAAGAGGAGGAAGGAAGAGGTGGAGAAGAGGAAAAAAGGAGATGAAGGAGCAGGAGAAGAAGAAGAAGAGGAAGGAAGATGTGGAGAAGAGGAAAGAAAAGGAAGAGCAAGAACTGGAGAAGGAGAAGAGAAGTAAAGAAGAGGTGGAGAAGAAGAGGAAAGAGGAGCAGGAGAAGGAGGAGAAGAGGAAGGAAGAGGTGACGAAGAGCAGGAGGAGGAGGAGGAGAAGGAAGAGGAGTAGGAGAGAAGGAAGGAACGTGCGAAGCAGAGAAGGAGAATAGGAAGAAGGAAAAGGAGCAGAAGAGGAGGAAGAAGCAGGAGGAGCATGAGAAGGAAAAGAGGACGAAGGAGGAGGACGATATCATGCAAGGAAAAATATGAGATAAGTATTAGAGGCTCTGATTTTCTAAGTTATACTCTAAACTTAACCCAACAAATACTTGATATCCAGAAAGACAAGACTTCAGAGTTTCAAAGTAAAGAACAATCTCCATTGTGTAAAAAGAAGCAGCTTTTAAAGAAAAAACTGTGGACGTCTTCAAAGGTTCTATAGAGGGGAATCAAAGAACGCAAGCACGCCGAAAGAGATCGTGATGAATCTGACTTTGTTTATCCAAAACAAACGAAGAAACCATGTAAGGAGATAATTCCACAGGCTCAGGCAGGAATTACTAACCCTAACTTCGATACAGCAAAGAAAGACAAATTCAGTCGAGATTCAGGGATCTAAATGAAAGTATTCTGTTCAAATGCCCGGAGCCACAAAAAAAACACTCATTAAGATTTTTTTGATAAAGACACCTCTGAGTTAGTGAATTTCTTTGTTTTTTTACAATTTTCCTTCTAACTTCTGAAAAAATTGTTCAAATTGATATAACTGCGACCAAGTTCGCAGTTTTAATATAATCACCAAATTCTTAATTCTGTAATAACTAATTCATATTATTAACTCCAAAACTATTTGCTATTTGCAGTGTTATTGCATACCAGGATTCAGATAATGCAATACATATTGCTGGAAATGACATAGAGGATTTATTGTTCAACAAAGATTTAGATGCCAATGTCATTCATTTTTACATGAAGCATCTGGAAAATAAGGGTGGATTGAAAAGTTTATTCTTTCGCAACGAAGGTTGAGTAATTTTTACTTTCCTTTCATTTTTTCCTTAACAAAAATTACAATCTGTTAAACTGCGACCTTGAATGAGATATTGCGATCTTGGTCGCAGTTATTATCAGTCATCCTGCATACATATGACTGTGACCTTGGTCGCAGTATAGTGATAATTCAATGACTGTATTCAGAGAAAGAGATTTTCATATTAATAATGTATTATATTCCTTGTAGCATATATTTTTAATCTTTTAATGTTTGGTCTAATTTTGATAGCATGGTGTTGTATCTAAAAGTAGTGATTTCGAAGAATTTTTCATCAAGAATAAATTAAAAGAGCGGAATAGTGATACAGATCAATCATACACACAACGCTGAAGATGCTGGATTCTATTAACCCTGTTGGTTTTAAATTGCCAAACACAAGAGTGAATTTTTTATAATTCTTTGGGTTCCTGTGAAAAATTAAGCAACATCTTACAACTTTACTTTTTGATGCTAGAACAACGGTAAGTCAATCTTGATCATAAATTTTTCTTTATTTTTAATTTAATTACATTAAAACTGAATATTATTTTTTACTTTTGTAAATGCAGAAGAAAGACTTACATATATTTGAACATGATTTTAATAAAAAGATGAAGAAATGTTACATAAAGTATGCAAAATGTCCCTAACAAGCTATCATGTAAGTTTAATTTATAAGATTTATCAATTTTTATTTTTTATTTTAGTTAAAAATTAATCATAAATTCAATTATTTTTCATATCTCTACAGTGGGGATTGCACTGTATATGTATGCAAATATATCGAGAGTATAACATTTTGGTAATCTTTTGGTAGTTGACGCTGTAACAGATACGGCTGTACAGAAGCTGAGAGACGAACTTGCGTACATGTTAGTCGCAAATAAGGAAAAAAGTTGGGATGAAGAAACTGAAAAGTTTAGAAGAATGCTATTTGAAGATTGACATGTAATAATTTTTTTGTATTATTAATGTACACTCTACAAAAATAAATGAATATATTGTTTAATGATTTTTTGTACATTATTTACAAATGTATTATGGAATGCGACTATGATCGCTGTTATTTATAAATAATATATTATTTATAAAGCAGATCTGTTGGACAACTTCAACAAATTCTTTTAGATATTTTGCACTAGTATTAAGGACTGCGACCATAGTCGTAATTATTTATAAATTAGATATTATTTATTCAGCTAATCGCATCGACTATCAGAAGTGCGACACAGGTCGCAGTAAATATACAGTATATAACAATTGCTCTCATTAAGCACTGTCACAGTCTCTAATATTGATACAATGTACAATAAACATAGAGTATATAAAAAATTGGTCTCATTTGGCACTGCGACCATGATTACATTTTCTAAAACTAAATTAGGAATACGACCATGATCGCAGACTTAATTTATTGTATACTGTATCTGTACTGTGACCTTTGTCACAATCTTCAATAAATCAAGTCGCAGCGCTTAAATAAGACCCATGTCGCATTCAGTAAAAACCTTTGTACCACGATGCTGCGACCATGGTCGCAGTCCTCAATAAATAATAGAAAATTTTAATAGGGATGTTTTAAAGTGATTAAACTTGGTAAAATTAAATATCTCAATAAATAATAGAAAAATTTAATAGGGATACAATGAAGTGATTAAACTTAGTAAAATCAAACATCCTAAAAGAAAAATGTCAATAATAGTTAATTTGTAATTTTTGTCATAATAAACTGAAAGAAAATTAGTCTTGGGTCCTCCGCTATAAATGATTCAATTAAATAGTTAATTACTTTTTATTCAGTTTTTGAAATCTTAACCGTCACATATAATACTTATTCGTACTGTTCACGTCGTTTGAGAGTACTAGCCTTTTGGACTCCTGTAAGTTTATATATTAAATATCTCATTTTTATAAAACAATAGTCATAATTCGCTTTATAAACTTTCATAAGAATTATAATGTTGAAACATGTCTTCCTAACCTTCTTTTTCTGAATGAAGCAATTCCTCTAATGATGATCGCGATATTTATTCTGATATGTCCTCTCGATACGGGTCAGAGGAAGAACTCCATACGAATGACCCATTTTGAGAGTTTATGGTTGAACCAAAGTACCTTTCAGAAGAGGGGGAAAGCGAGGGGGAGAGCGAGGGGATCGCAGAGGACGAAGAGGACGAAAGTGAGACAGAAGAAGATACAATGAGAAGGAAGAAGACGATTATGATGGTGATGACGAGGACGACTAGGATTTTCTGTTATTTTCATAATCAACTTTATTTGGTCTTCTTTTTAGGAATTTTAATGTCCTTTTTTGTAAGGTCTCTACATGACCAGATTATGAAATAAATAAAATTTTCTTTTATCTTAAATTTTACTTCCATGTTATCTAAATACATATATAAATATGTATCCTCAATGATTTTTAATTCACAGTGATCTTTGAATGATTTTATAAATGGTACAAACATAACAAATTGCTTGCAATTTATTTAGTCATACGATGAGAAATGTAATCATTTATTACACAAAAATGTAATTTTTTTAAGAAGTTAACTATGGTCGCACTCTTTTTTTTAGATGAAAAGCTCTCATTTTGGATTCAGACGTTGATCAAGGTCACATAAAATAATAATATATAAAACTATATTAACACAGTGGCTCTGGTCGTAGATATTAAAATAAGTCAAAGTTTTCTGATACAAACGTCGATTAAAATGATTTCAAAAAAATAAAAGATGGGTTGAAATATATCTTATCAAGTTAAATAGGGTCGCAGTTTTCAATTACATGTATCCTATCATGTAAAAAACTGCGACTATGGTCACTGTCTGTACTTTAACTATATTTATAATTGATACTGCGACCTTAGTCGCAGAGTTAATAAAAAAACTTTAGATAAATATATATTTTCAAGTAAAAATACCGACTGTGGTCACAGTCCTGACCAAACTACGAATATGATTGTTGTGTAACAGAAATGTGATGAACTATAATGTTACATGAAATTGCGACTATGGTCGCAGTCATGACCAAACACTCTCGTCGCAACATATTCAATTAAGTTAGAAACTGCGACCATGGTCGCAGTTCAAAAGTTAACTACATCGACAGTCGATACTGCGATCATGGTCGCAGTACTCACAAAAACAGTAAGTTTCACTATATTCAAACAAATTAAAAAACTGCGACTATGGTAAATATGTAACATAAATGAAAAATTATTAATGTATTAAAATTTAGAGAACAGGCACAGTGAAGAACAATATATAAAATATTAATTGAACTGTGACTCTGCTTACAGTTCAGTGATATCCTTTCTACATTTATACTGCAACCTTAGTCACTATTCTCACACAATGATAGATAATCAACTCTTTCTTCCTTCTCGGTTGCTATAGTTTGATACTAACTCCTCTGCAAATAAAAAAATTCAATTCATGTGATACTAAAAAAATTTATAGGAAAAATAAACAAAAAATTAATGTAAATATTTGAAAAAGCAAATTAAAATGCATATGGTATAAGAGAAAAATGTCATACCAATAATGGACAACCAGTCCTGTAATGGCCCAATTGTCGACAGTTTCCACGTTTACGCTGCTTCACCTCTTTCTATGATAGAGAATTTTTAAATTTAGACTTTATCCTGGTTGCAGTTTTGGGCCTCTCTTTTGTAGCCACAGGACCAAGAGGATCTCATATTGTTATTTCTTCACTGCCTCTCAATACCACCATTGAAACACTAGACCTAACATTAGTTTTAGTCTGTGATGATTGATCATTCAATGTCTTGGATTTGAAGTCATTACTGATTTCTATAGCAAATCCTTCCAACACACCGATACCATTTTGAGAATTGTATTAAATTTGGATCGAAGTGATCACAATCTTATAGTTCTTCACATACCTTGATTGGGACACGATTTCATACCATGTTCAATTCCAACATTCTTGTAACGAGCATCTAATCTCCACCTCTGTAGTATATAAAATTCTGAAATATATGTAACATGATTGCACCATAAGATGCACAAAATATGTCTACAAAGGATCCTCTCGGTTTCAAATAAGGCACGACAACAAATAACATGAAGCTCACCACAAATTTCATGAATGACTGTCTTATTTATCTTTTGATTCAGAAAGTTACCAACCAAATAAGTTATTCTTGAGCCTTTATTTTCAAGCTCTTCAGGAAGCACTGCTATTACAACTGCCCATTCATTTTGAAACAACTAAAAATCTTTCTAATATAAAACTTCACAACTTATAGCTCATATGGATTTGAGGTACAAGTAGGCACACAATTCAAATATAGAAAGTCTTCTTGAGGTACAAGTAGGCACACAATTCAAAAAGAATTAATACTCTCAGATCTTTGACTAGTTGTCATTCCCGCCCAAAAATTGTCCTTCAAATAACTGTCCACTCAATGTGTTCGCAATCTGTACATTATACGAACCAACTGTCTTCTTTTTTATCTATATCATATTTTTGCTTCATCACTCTCTAACGTTCCTCACATGAATCATGAGAGGAATACTAAAAATTGAAATCAATGAAAAAATTATCTCCATATTTGTTCATCAAGGAGATTTATTGCTTGGCAATATGTTTTCTTATATGTCAAAAACAGAACCGATACCGGCAATTAGAGAAAACTATCTTGATAGCATCACCTATCTGGGCATCCTGATTGGTAATGATCGCCTTCGGTGCAACTCCATGCATGCATTTGGGTCATTTTTTGAAAAGTCAAACAAATATATCCCTTTGCTCTTCTGTGAGCAATGAACGACCTAACAAAATAGATTGTTGATGATTCACTCCAGTGAATGGAACAAAAGGCAAGTTTATATGATTAGTCTTGTATGTTGTGTAAAAAACTATCACATCAGAAAAACTCAATAAGAAGATATTGCTCTTCCGTCGCCCAAAAGACACTTCTTAGTGTGCCTGCATGATCAACTGTTGGCCCGGAGGCCTTCTTCTCTAGTTTTGATGATGATTAACTCATGTAGTTATGTTTACTAATAATCTTGTGATTTTAGTCCAGATCATTAAGTAAGATATTAGTTGGTGATTACTTCAAAAAGAGGAGTTTGGAAGCCTTCACTTGGTGATTCCCGAGCCCGAGCGTCAAGATCATTCATAGCCATGCTCGTTGGATCACGGAGTTTGGATCGAGTCAACTTGAAGATGAAGATCGTCAAGAAGACTTAGGTATCCATAGTTTAGTGTGTTTTAGATCCATGTGTAAAGCTTAGAATAGTTGATATGCTCAAGTGCACAACACTCATAAGTTTTATGTTTGGATATTGGTTTTTCGGTTTTTAGTTTAACCGATATTTGTTTTCATGAATAGATTGATCAAAACAAGTTTAAATGGTTTATATGTATAATAGATGTATTCTACTTATACATGCGTGCTTAAACTTCCTATACAAACTTATTTTGACTATCTTATTCATGTATAGAAAAATCAAAGTTTGATAAAATACGAGTTTTGGTTTTTGGTAAAAATGTTAAGACAAAAAAAAGTTTCATATGCTTGATATTTGAGTTGAAATTTTTATCACATGTTTATATATCAATGCAAAATGATAAAACTATTTTTGGGTATTTTTACAAAGACTTAAAAGATTTTTAGAAATATTTTTAATAAGTGTTTCTGTCCCATATTTGTGGCTAACAGGCCAGGTCGGCCGACCGCACGGGTCGACCGCACCAAAGGCCGGTCGACCGCAAGGGTCGACCGACGTGCACAGGCTTGTGCACGTTTGGCAGTCTCAGGGACGGTTGGCCGGGCGGCCGACCGGACCAGAGAGCTTTGCTCTCTGTATCTGGGCGGTCGGCCGAGCGGCTGACCGAATCAGAGAGTCTGCTCTCTGTATCTGGGCGGTCGACCGTGCAGTCTACCGGGTTGCCCTAACGGTCACATTTCTGACCGTTGGCGGTCGGCCGGCCAGCCGACCGGTAGCCTGTCAGGCTGACAGATCAGCCTAACGGCTAGTTTTGTTTTGGGGCTATAAATACCCCATCTCTTCATGATTTTAACCAAGTTTTTATTAGCTAAAATTTCTCTCTATTCTTCGTGTTTAAAAGAAGTTTTCAAAAGAGTTTTAGTGCCAAAAAGATTCATCTATTTGTTTTTAAAGTGTTTTGTTATTTTCAAAGGAAACAAGTTTTTGGGAATTGATTTCTTGTTCTTCATTTCTATATCAATTTGGTATTTTCTCAAGAGATTTTCTTTGATCAAAACATTTTGTTTTCCACACTTGAGCTATATCTTCTATCCTAATCTATTAAGATCTTTGTTTATGGAAAAAGGAAAGAGGTTTGTGGTTGAGATATACCACTTGTTGTAAACCCCTTGATTTCTTGTATCCCTCTTGGTGAGGTTGATTTGGGTTGGTGTTTGCTCCCTCTTTGGTAGAGGTTGAGATTGTGGTTTGCTCCCTCTAGTGAGAGGTGGAGTTGGTTTGTATATCCCTCTTCGGTAGAGGTGATTGGTTATTGTTGTTTGGCTACGGGCCTACCCCTCGGTTGTGAGGCGGTGTTTGAGAGGAGTTCGGTACTCCTATTGTTGTAACAAATCCTCTTCGGTGGAGGTTCCCTCGGTGGGAGATAGTGGATTAGAAATCCTTCTCGGTGAAGGCGGGGACGTAGAGCTAGGGGCTCGAACCTCGAAACATATCTTTGTGTTTGCGTTTGATCCATTGCCTCTTAACCCTCTCTCTTTATTTTGTTCAAAGCATCATTCATATCATCATACTTGCTTGCATTTGTGTTGTCCTTGCATTGATTTATATTGCTTATTCATTATATGCTTGGATTGCTTGTGTGTGTGCCTCATTTGTACTTAACCACAAGAGCTTCATATAGCACCTCAACCCATATCTAGGGGAATCAAGAGGAGTTAGTTCAGAGCCCTTCACGGGGAATTCGGCTACACTTGTGTGTTGTACTAAGTGTGTTGCAAATTATTGTTTTAATCTTCCGCATTTAGCGCATTTAGTTTCTAGATTAGCATTATCACCTATTCACCCCCCTCTAGGTGATTTACAATTGGTATCAGAGCCTACGCTCCTGATACTTAGGCTTAACATCCTAGGAGTGAGATCCTTTGTTTGCTAATCTACATTTGCATTTGCACATTTGTTTGCTTGCACACATATAGTTTGGACCCATGGACTTCATGACCCCACCTATGTTTGACCCTTCTAACATCATTGTTTGGAAGACTAGGATGTCCATATACCTCCAAACCCTAGGTTATAAGGTTCACCTTGCCATTACCAAGGAATCCTACCTTAGTGATAGCAAGCATATAGGGGCCAATGCACAAGCCCTAAAGGCCATTAGAAGCACGCTTTCAAAAGAATATCTTATGCATGTTTCTAATCTTGATTCCGCTTTTGCAGTATGGAACAAGTTGACAACCACCACCACCACCACTTCCAAGCTTCAATTGTCTGTCCAACAAGAAGAGGAATCTAGTGGAGATGAATCCGAGCCACAACAATGCTATACGGTCCAAGGGAATGACTCCCTTGAGGTACACTCGGAAACCCACTTAGATTGTAATGAGTATGCTAGTTCTTCATGTGATGATTATGATGCCCATGCTTTAAATAAAGAACTATCTATAGTTTGTGAAAAATTAATTGAAAAATATAAAGTCTTGAAAAAGAAAAGTCTAGAAATTGAAAAAGAAAATAAAAGTTTGCATTCTAGACTTGACAAGGTTTTGCAAGAGAAGGTTGAGGTCTATAATGAAAGGGATTCATTGAGATCTCAATTAGATCTTGCACTAAAAGAAAATAATTTTTTGAAAAATAAAAATGATTGTGGAAATATTTTGAAGAAAAATGAAAACTTGTCTTCAAAAATTGATTTTGTTTTAAAAGAGAATGTTGCTTTGAAAAATAAAATAATTTCTATTTCAAATGATTTAGATGTTTGTTTAAAGAAAAATGAGTTTTGAAAAATAAGATTGATTCATATGTTTGCCATGCTAGGGTAGTATCACACACTTCACCTATTGCATGCCACACTTCTTCTTTAATTAACAATGATATATCTTTGCTTAAGAAGAGTGTAGATTGTTTGGGCTCCACTTTGAGCCAATGTGTAGCGGGTCATACACGTTTGGAATCTTTGTTTCGAAAGAAACAAGTTCCATCTATGCATGCACACCCTTCACGGCATACATATGCTCCACACGGACACACCCATCACATGTATGCTCATGTGTACACTTGTACACATTGTGGACGTAAGGGCCACCTTGCTAAATTTTGCTTTGATCGATTACATAATGTAAATTTAGCAAATAACTTTGTTTGGGTTAGAGAAGGTACTAACCCTCATGGACCCAAAAGATTATGGGTACCAAAGACCACCCCTCGTGTTTATGATGTAGGAGTGGGCTCTCGCATGACGTGAGAGTAGAGGCACCTTGGAGTGGATGCGTTCCGTACTTAAAGAAAACATTTTGGATGCATCACTTTCAAGGGATGTTTGGTGGAGATGACCACCATGTTTTGGAGACAAGGAGAGTTGCTTCTTCGGTTTTGGTGACAATCCTTTACTCCCGTTTTAGTTACATGCTTTTCATATTCATTGTTTATAGCATGTTTCATTGTTTGTTGATTATTATGATAATGCCATGCTTATTAGATCCTTGACATGCATGTATAGCCCTTTTGAGACACCCATGTTTAATATGGACCATTATTTTAGTGTTCTCACCATTTGTTTAGCTATCATGTTTATCATAGGTTTAATAACATGTGGATTTACATAATAATCATGTTTATGTTTATCATGATGATTTATATCTTGTTTTGATGCTTCATGATTTGAATATATGTTTAAATGTTAGTTTTCATTAAGACTAGGATTTATACTTGTACATATAGTGGGCCACAAATAAATCTATATATGTTTGAGCTTGAATGCTTATTTGAACCCATTAGATGTGCTAGTATAGTCTAGTTTTGATGATTCATGCATTTTAAACTTGTATTCCCATTTTGCTTTTGTTTTATGATCATGTGTTTTCATTTCATGTATATGTCTATTTTGCCAAACTTTAAGATATACATGTATACCCCTTGAGTCATTTGCCTTTCATGCAAATCTATATATATATGGACTCAATTGTGTTTAGGGATATGTATGTATACTTTTTGTGCTGACAAATCATACATGTACCTTGAAATGAAATTTGTTTTAATGAAATTTAGTTTTTCATGTTTTTCATGTGTTTACGTTTTAACTTCATGTATATGTCCATTTTATCCAAATTATTGTTTATGCATATACATCCTTTTGAGCCACGTGCCTTCATGCATTTATCTTGGTGGACTCCTTGTGTTTTGGATATGTATGTATACTTTAATTTGTATAGGACATACATATACCTTGAAGATTAAATAAGTTTTGATGATTTTCATGTTTTTCTTGTTTCAAGGAATATTGAGCTTATTGTCCATCTTTCATGATTATGATCTTCACATCTTATTTGTACACTCACATTTATTGTTTACTCATGTGTTTATTTTCATGAGTCATATTTGTGCTTAATTGACTTGAGTGTTTAATATCATCTGGATTTCTTATTTCATGAAAAATAATTTTGTTTTATTCCTTACTTGAAGGATTTCGTACTAGTTTTCAAGTTTTTCATTTAACTAGTTGCGATATTCTTCATTTTGGTAGAGTTTTTCAAACATATTATAATTTTCAAACCTATTTTTGAAAACCCCTACCATCCATGGGAGGTTGGATGGGAGACCATGTTCATGTATGCTTTAAAATGAAAATCATTTAAAACTTGAACCATGATTGGGTGGTAGTTATATGATGTATACACTTGATCTTATTGTTGTTTCAATTGGTATCATTGAATTCTTTCAATTGGTATCAATTTTGACCTTTCCTGTATACTCATATATGTTTGTATGTATGTATGCTTTCAATTCCAAGAATATCAATTTCTATTGGTATCTATTTTTCATACATATATATGTTTTATTTGTTTTCAAAAATATCACAAATGTTAGTTTTTGTTTACTCAAGCTTTAGCATAACCCAACACCTTGAGGTTTAACTTTGTTTCAATTGATTCAATTTTCAATTGGTATCTTATTACAAGCTTATGCATGTGTTTTGTTGGTATTTCATAAAGGGGGAGAAAATTCGATTTTCATGTTTACAATTGGTATTTGTATTTCCACTCCCTTACTTTATGATAGAAAATAAAATTTTTTTAAATTGATATCATATACTTAAAAAAAATACTCTCTTTAGATATCAAGATGTTTATTTGAATGTTTTAAAAATTGGTATATCAAAATTTTTGTTTAAAGATAAATAGTCAAAAGTTTTGATTTGTATTGCCTATATGCAAGGAGAGCTTAACATCTCTTCTACATATAGATTCATGATGATTGTATCTTGTATTGAAGAGCTTGACAATCTTTTCTTTATGTGGTACACGTGTGTAGGGGGAGCTTCACATCTCTTCTTATGCATTACAAGTGTACGTTATGTGAATTAGGGCTTGTCATCCCTTCTTCATGTAATGTATCTATGTAGGGAAGCTTCACATCTTCCTCTTCATGAATGTATATCGCATATACCATTTGTTGATTGATTTATGTTTACTTTCAATTGGTATCAAGATGCTACTTTGACATATTTTCAATTGGTACCTTAATTGATTGTTACCCCTATTTGGTTTTTGTTTGTTTTAGACAAAAAGGGGAGAACATTTTTTTATTAACCCTTTTATTGATTCTTTGTTTCGAACAAAAAGGGGGAGAAAAATTTATTGATTTAGTTTTGCGTTTACCCCTTATTAATGATTGTTTCTTTGTATTAAAAAGGGGAGAAGATTTTGTTTTGTTTTGGTTTTTACCCCTTTGTTGATGATTGACAAAAAGGGGAAGAAAAATTTTGAGTTTGGTACATGTTTTATATATGCATATTTATGTTTTGCATATATTAAGTTTAATTTAGTTTAATTTTAATTGGTATCTAGAGCATGTTTTGTTTTGAACATTTCATTGGTATCTAGAACCTTTTATTGTTTATGCATAGATATGCGTTCATGTTTAAGAGCCTTCATTGCATATTATTTATTGTTTATTTGTTTATGCATGAGTTAAGGGGCATGCATATATAACTCCATGAGTTTTGTCATCATCAAAAAGGGGGAGATTGTTGGCCCGGAGGCCTTCCTCTCTAGTTTTGATGATGATTAACTCATGTAGTTATGTTTACTAATAATCTTGTGATTTTAGTTCCAGATCATTAAGCAAGATATTAGTTGGTGATTGCTTCAAAAGAGGAGTTTGAAAGCCTTCACTTGGTGATTCCCGAGCCCGAGCGTCAAGATTATTCATAGCCATGCTTGTTGGATCACGGAGTTTAGATCGAGTCAACTTGAAGATGAAGATCGTCAAGAAGACTTAGGTATCCATAGTTTAGTGTGTTTTAGATCCATGTGTAAAGCTTAGAATAGTTGATATGCTCAAGTGCACAACACTCACAAGTTTTATGTTTGGATATTGGTTTTTCGGTTTTTATTTTAACCGATATTTGTTTTCATGAATAGATTGATCAAAACAAGTTTAAATGGTTTATATGTATAATAGATGTATTCTAGTTATACATGCATGCTTAAACTTTCTATACAAACTTATTTTGACTATCTTATTCATGTATAGAAAATCAAAGTTTGATAAAATACGAGTTTTGGTTTTTGGTAAAAATGTTAAGACACAAAAATAGTTTCATATGCTTGATATTTGAGTTGAAATTTTTATCACATGTTTATATATCAATGCAAAATGATAAAACTATTTTTGGGTATTTTTACAAAGACTTAAAAGATTTTTAGAAATATTTTTAACAAGTGTTTCTGTCCCAGATTTGTGGCTGACAGGCCAGGTCGGCCGACCGCACGGGTCGACCGCACCAAAGGCCGGTCGACCCTTGCGGTCGACCGACGTGCACAGGCTTGTGCACGTTTGGTAGTCTCAGGGACGGTCGGCCGGGCGGCCGACCGGACCAGAGAGCTTTGCTCTCTGTATCTGGGCGGTCGGCCGAGCGGCCGACCGAATCAGAGAGTCTGCTCTCTATATCTGGGCGGTCGGCCGTGCGGTCGACCGGGTTGCCCCAACGGTCACATTTCTGACTGTTGGCGGTCGGCCGGCCGGCCGACCGGTAGCCTGTCAGGCTGACAGATCAGCCTAACGGCTAGTTTTGTTTTGGGGCTATAGATACCCCATCTCTTCATGGTTTTAACCAAGTTTTTATGAGCTAAAATTTCTCTCTATTCTTGGTGTTTAAAAGAAGTTTTCAAAAGAGTTTTAGTGCCAAAAAGATTCATCTATTTGTTTTTAAAGTGTTTTGTTATTTTCAAAGAAAACAAGTTTTTGGGATTTGCTTTCTTGTTCTTCATTTCTATATCAATTTGGTATTTTCCCAAGAGATTTTCTTTGATCAAAACATTTTGTTTTCCACACTTGAGTTATATCTTCTATCCTAATCTATTAGGATCTTTGTTTATGGAAAAAGGAAAGAGGTTTGTGGTTGAGATATACCACTTGTTGTAAACCCCTTGATTTCTTGTATCCCTCTTGGTGAGGTTGATTTGGGTTGGTGTTTGCTCCCTCTTTGGTAGAGGTTGAGATTGTGGTTTGCTCCCTCTAGTGAGAGGTGGAGTTGGTTTGTATATCCCTCTTCGGTAGAGGTGATTGGTTGTTGTTGTTTGGCTACGGGCCTACCCCTCGGTTGTGAGGCGGTGTTTGAGAGAGGAGTTTGGTACTCCTATTGTTGTAACAAATCCTCTTCGGTGGAGGTTCCCTCGGTGGGAGATAGTGGATTAGAAATCCTTCTCGGTGAAGGCGGGGACGTAGAGCTAGGGGCTCGAACCTCGAAACATATCTTTGTGTTTGCGTTTGATCCATTGCCTCTTAACCCTCTCTCTTTATTTTGTGCAAAGCATCATTCATATCATCATACTTGCTTGCATTTGTGTTGTCCTTGCATTGATTCATATTGCTTATTCATTATATGCTTGGATTGCTTGTGTGTGTGCCTCACTTGTACTTAACCACAAGAGCTTCATATAGCACCTCAACCCATATCTAGGGGAATCAAGAGGAGTTAGTCCAGAGCCCTTCACGGGGAATTCGGCTACATTTGTGTGTTGTACTAAGTGTGTTGCAAATTATTGTTTTAATCTTCCGCATTTAGCGCATTTAGTTTCTAGATTAGCATTATCACCTATTCACCCCCCCTCTAGGTGATTTACATCAACCTCACTGTCAAAGAAAAATTCTAGATCTGACTCTGCTTTCTCTTAAAAATATTTAATGATAGAAATAAATTCCTGCCCAATATTTTTGCTTTTATATCGGATATTCATTATACAATGTTGTACGCTTGTTCACAACTTTCTGCAGGATTCATTGCATTAACCACACGGGTAATATTAGAAGAATGCATTCCTATATCATCCAAATTGATCATAATGATTTTTCTTATCTTTGAGCGATGTATCTAATGAGAGTAAAAATGATGCACCTTATCTGGGCTTGATAAATCATGCGAATGCGAATCAGCAAACTTGGTGTTCACCCAAAACCTTCTGTATGCTAATAAACATAACTGAATATGCATCTCAGCAGGATAATAAACTCTAGTATCAATACGGCGGTTGACGGTAAATCCTTCTTGTCTTTTATCCCCCAGTTTCTTGACACCCTCCTTGTTACAACAATATTTTTTACAAATAACTTCATGCAAAGACTTTTGTGATTTATCTATTCTTTTTTTCCTTGCGCCAAAACTCATGTTCCTTGCATAAGCATTGTAGAAGTTATATGCTTCATCACTGATGTAGTTCTTGTCCTAAAAAAATAATTACGCTTCCAGACATTTCACTATGTAAATTTATTTCTTACAAAAAAATATTAGATCAAAGAACAGAAATAAGGTAGGACTGTGGCTCAACTTGCAGTCTTTATGTAATAAATGACTATTTCTAAGAACACAATATTAATATAATAATTGAAGACTGCGACTAAAGTCACAGTCCTAATATAATTGAGGATCGCGACTAAGGTCGCTGTTTATAATATTAGGGAAAGTGTTATATTAAATACTGCGATTATTGTCGTAGTCTTTATATAATAGATGACTGTTACTGAGACCAAAATATTAATATAATAAAGAACTGCGACTAAAATCACAATCCTAATATAATTGTAGAATGCGACTAAGGTCGCTGTTTATAAGAATTTGAATTTTTTTTTATTGAACACTGCGACCTTAGTCGTGGTCCTTATATAACAGATGACTATTAGGTAGATCGTAATTTTAATATAATAAAGGACTGCGACTAAGGTCGCAATCCTATTATAACTCAAGTCTGTGGCTAAGTTTGAAAAAGAAAGCAATTTGGAATTTTTTTTAAAAACTACAAGTTTATTGGCAGTACTTATAGATAAATTTTTGTTTCTAAGACTGCAACATTAATATAATAAAGGGCTGCGACTAGGCTTGCAGTCCTAATGTAATTGAAGATTGCGACTAAGGTCGCAGTTTAAAACAATTGTAAATTTTTTTATTAAAAACTACGATCTTAGTCAGTCTTTAATAAAAAAACATAATATCTGAGTATATTGAAAGAAATAAATGAGTATTCAAATTACCTTAGTACTGCGATTAAGAATTATCACTACATAAAAAGTTAAAAGATTATTGATAAGAATTGTGACCTAATAGACACAGATTTCATCTATCAGGTCGCAGTATCAACATAACATAATAATTTTTCAGTGAGGATTGCGACCAACAATGATAAGCAATAAAGAAATCTGAAAAAAATTAACCTCTGCTTCAGCATCTAAAGTTTTATTTCTTGCTGCATTTGTTTTGTTCATTGATGATGTTGAACTTGATGATACCTGGTTCATATTCAGTTAAGGAGAAAGTGACCTGGGCTGGAGGCGAGGGGGTGGCGGGAGATGAATTATGGTTGTGGCTCGTCATTAAAAAGAATAGGCCGAGAGGGATTAAATACAGGGAAATAAAAGATTGAGTGGAGAGATCGATGGGGATATGATAGATGAAATTTAGGTCTGCGAACTTGAAATCATGATCTGGTCCCGCTTTTCTAAGATCGAGCCGGTCTGCGAAATCGAAATTCAGATTTTAACGTGCGCGAGAGACAGAGAGAAAGAGAGAGAATAATGAGAGGGTAAAATAATAATAGAGAATATAAATCCATCCCAATAAAATTCTGTCATTTTTGAATAGCAGGGTCTTTTAGTAATTATAGTTCTTTCCAAATCCGGGATCTTTTATGAAGCTTACCCAGCTCTGTGGCACATATTACACCACGTCTCCGCCGGCTGAGAGGCTGATATACATTTTTCTGGTACACACACACCATACAGAGATTGTTCCTGCACTAAGTATTCATGTCTGAAGGCTAAATGCATATGCATAAACTATGAATGGTTGTAAGAATGGCACTAAATAATGAACATAAAGTATAAGAGAGTTGAAAAACAATATTATTAGGAGAATTTAAAGAGAGTTTGTTAATCTAGCTTTCTTCTTATTTTATTATATAGATGTACCATAAGATACAATGTACTAGTACAAGTAATATGAGACTAAACACTACTGTTAACACTACCCTCAACCTGGAGCATATATATCACACACATGCCTAGCTTGCCACAGATAAAATCAACTCGTGTCTTCTCAAAAGACTGAGTAAATCTACCATTTGATAATCGGATGAAACATGTTGAGCCTCAGCAATCTTTTTTTCTATCTTCTGGCGTAGCACATGATAATCTTGTGTTTTGTGTGCTCGTAAAATACTAGATTCTTAGCAATGTGAATAACGGCCTGATTATCATAATATAATCTAATAGGATACTGTGGAGCAAGATCAAGTTCACCCAACAAGTCTCTGATCCAAACCAATTCACAAGTCACATTTGCCATTGCGCGATATACTGACTCCGTGCTAGATCAGGACATCACACTCTGCTTTTAGCTTTTTCAAGACGCAATATTTCCTTTAAGGAAAACAGAATAGCATATAGTAGATCGTCTATCAATAGGTGAACCTGCCTAATCTGCATTTGAGAAACTAACAACTCTGTTATGTCTGTTGGCCCAGAGGCCTTCCTCTCTAGTTTTGATGATGATTAACTTATGTAGTTATGTTTACTAATAATCTTGTGATTTTAGTTTCAGATCATTTAGCAAGATATTAGTTGGTGATTGCTTCAACAAGATGAGTTTGGAAGCCTTCACTTGGTGATTCAAGAGCCCGAGCATCAAGATCATACCTTTGCACTCGGTGGATCACGTTTTGGATCGGGTCGACTTGAAGATGAAGATCGTCAAGAACACTTAGGTATCCTAGTGTTTAATGTGTTTAGATCCATTTGTAAAGATAAGAATAGTTGATATGCTCAAGTGCACAACATACACAAGTTTTATTTTTTGATTTTGGTTTTCATGAATAGTTGATCAAAACAAGATTAAATGGTTTATATGTATAATAGATGTATTCTAGTTATACATGCATGCTTAAACTTCCTATACAAACTTATTTTGACTTTCCTATTCATGTATTGAAAAATCTAAGTTTGATAAAATACAAGTTTTGGTTTTTGGTAAAAATGATTAGACACAAAAATAGTTTCATATGCTTGATATTTGAGCTAAACTTTTTATCACATGTTTATGTATCAATGCAAAATGATAAAACTATTTTTGGAGATTTTTACAAGACTTAAAAGAATTTTTAGAAATATGTTTAACTGTTTTTCTGACCCAGTTTCTGACCCAGACTATGACTGACAGGCCAGGTCGGCCGACCGGACGGTCGACCGAACCAAGGGCCAGTCGACCGTTGCGGTCGACTGACGTGCACAGCCCTGTGCACGTTTGTCAGACACAAGGCCGGTCGGCCGACCGAATCAGAGAGCCTTGCTCTCTGTATCTGGGCGGTCGACCGAGCTGTCGACCGGAGCAGAAAGTCTGCTCTCTGTATCTGGGCGGTTGGCCGGGCGGTTGATCGTATTGCCCCAACGGTTATGACCGTTGGCGGTCGGCCGGCCAGCCGACCGCAAGCCTGTCAGGCTGCCAGATCAGCCTAACGGCTAGTGTTCTTTTGGGCCTATAAATACCCATCTCTTTGGGGATTTTGATAAGATTTTCTGAGCAAATTTTCCCTACTCTCTGGTTTTAAAAACAAGTTTTCAAAAGAGTTTAAAGAGCAAAAAGATTCATCTTATTTGTTTTAAGTATTTTGTTATTTTCAAAGAAAATAGGTTTTTGGGAAATTGGTTTATTGTTCTTCATTTCAATATCTATTTGGTACTTTCCCAAGAGCTTTTCTTTGATCAAAACACTTGTTTTCCATACTTGAGTTATATCTTCTATCCTATTCTATTTAGGATCTTCCTTTGTGGAAAAAGGAAAGAGGTTTGTGGTTGAGACATACCACTTATTGTAAACCCTTGATTTCTTGTGTTGCTCCCTCTTTGGTAGAGGTTGAGGTTGTTGTATTGGGTTGGTGTTTGCTCCCTCTTTGATAGAGGTGGAGATTGTTGTTTACTCCCTCTTGGTGAGGTGGAGTTGGAGTTTGGTTTGTATCCCTCTTCGGTAGAGGTGATTGGTTGTTGTTTGGCTACGGGCCTACCCCTCGGTTGTGAGGCAGTGTTTGAGAGAGGAGTTTGGTACTCCCTTGTTGTAAAAAATCCTCCTCGGTGGAGGTTCCCTCGGTGGGAAATAGTGGATTGGAAACCCTTCTCGGTGAAGGCGGGGACGTAGAGCTAGGGGCTCGAACCTCGAAACATATCCTTGTATTTGCATTTGATCCATTGTCTCTCTAACTCTCTCTTTATTTGTGTTGTGCATAGCATCATTCATTCATATCTTGTATGCTTGTGTTGTCCTTGCATTTGATTCATATTGCTTATCCTTATATGCTTGGATTGCTTGTGTGTGTGCCTCACTTATACTTAATCACAAGAGCTTCATATAGCACCTCAACCCATATCTAGGGGAATCAAGAGGAGTTAGTACAGAGCCCTTCACGGGGAATTCGGCTACACTTGTGTGTTGTATTAAGTGTGTTGCAAAATTGTTTTAAGCTTCCGCATTTAGCGCATTTAGTTTATAGATTAGCATTATCACCTATTCACCCCCTCTAGGTGATTTACAATTGGTATCAGAGCCTACGCTCCTGATACTTAGGCTTAACATCCTAGGAGTGAGATCCTTGTTTGCTAATCTACATTTGCATTTGCTTGTTTGCACACATATAGTTTACATCCATGGACTTCATGACCCCACCTATGTTTGACCCTTCCAACACTCTTGTTTGGAAGACTAGGATGTCCATATACGTCCAAACCCTAGGTTATAAGGTTCACCTTGCCATTACCAAGGAATCCTACCTTAGTGATAGCAAGCATGTAGGGGCCAATGCACAAGCCCTTGAGGCCATTAGAAGCACACTTCCTAAAGAATATCTTTTGCTTGCTTCTAACTTTGATTCCGCATTTGCAGTGTGGAATATGTTGACAACAACCACCACCTCCAAGCTTCAAGTGCCAATTCAACAAGAAGAGGAATCTAGTGGAGATGAATCCGAGCCACAACAATGCTATACGGTCCAAGGGAATGACTCCCTTGAGGTATACTCGGAAACTCAACTAGATAGTTTTGATTCTAGTTCTTCATGTGATGAATTTGTTGATGCCCATGCTTTGAATGAAGAACTTTCAATAGTTTGTGAAAAATTAATAGAAAAATATAAAATTTTGAAAAAGAAAAGTCTAGGAATTGAAAAAGAAAATAAAAGTTTGCATTTTAGACTCAACAAGGTTTTGCAAGAGAAGGTTGAGGTCTATAATGAAAGGGATTCATTGAGATCTCAATTAGACCTTGCACTAAAAGAAAATGATTTTTTAGAATCTAAAAATGATTGCCATGTTATTTTGAAGAAAAATGAAAACTTATCTTCAAAAATTGATTTTGTTTTAAAAGAGAATGTTGCTTTGAAAAACAAAATAATTTCTATTTCAAATGATTTAAATGTTTGTTTAAAGAAGAATGTTTCTTTGCAAAATAAAATAGATGCTCATGTTTGCCATGCTAGTGTAGCTTCTTCATCTAGTTTACCTATTGCATGTACCTCTTCTTCTAGAATTAATGATGATATTTGTTTGCTTAAGAAGAGTGTAGATTGTTTGGGCTCCACTTTGAGCCAATGTGTAGTGGGTCATACACGTTTGGAAACTTTGTTTCGAAAGAAACAAGTTCCATCTTTTCGTGCACACCCTCCACGGCATACACATGCTTCTCACGGACACCATAACACGATGTATGCTCATGTGTACACTTGTACACATTGTGGACGTAAGGGCCACCTTGCTAAATTTTGTTATGATCGTATACATGTTTCTAATTTAGCAAATAACTTTGTTTGGGTTAGAGAAGGTACTAACCCCATGGACCCAATAAGATATGAGTACCAAAGACCACCCCACTTGTTTATGATGTAGGTGTGGGCTCTCATATGACGTGAGAGTAGCGGTACCTTGGAGTGGATGCGTTCCGAGCTTCATGAAAATCAATTGGATGCATCACTTTCAAGGGAAGTTTGGTGGAGATGACCACCACGTTTTGGAGATAAGGAAAGTTGCCTTGTAGGTTTTGGTAACGATTCCTAACTCCTTATTATTGTTTACATACTTTCCATTTCATTGTTTATAGCATGTTTTATTGGTTAGTGATTATCATGTGAATGCCATGTTTATTAGATCCTTGACATACATGTATAGTATTTGAGACACCCATGTTAATATGGACTATTATTTTGTGTTCTCACCATTTGTTTAGCTATCATGTTTATCATAGGTTTAATAACATGTGAATTTACATAATAATCATGTTTAAAATTTATCATGATTTTATCTTGTTTTTGATGCTTCATGATTTGATTACATGTTTAGATGTTAGTTTTCATTAGAACTAGTATATATATTTGTGCATATAGTGGGTCACAAATAAATCTATATATGTTTGTGCTTGAATGCTTATTTGTTCCCATTAGATGTGCTAGTATAGTCTAGTTTTGATGATTCATGCATTTTAAACTTGTATTCCCATTTTTGAATTTGTTTCATGTTTTTGTGTTTATGTTTAACTTCATGTATATGTCCATTTTATCCAAATTATTGTTATACATATACATCCTTTTGAGCCACGTGCCTTCATGCATATATCTTTGTGGACTCGTTGTGTTTGGATATGTATGTATACTTTATTTTGTATAGGACATACATATACCTTGAAGATTAAATAGTTTTGATGAATTTCATGTTTTCGTGTTTTAAGGAATATTGAGCTTAATTGCCAATTTTCATGATTATATGTTTCACATAACACTTGCACACTCACCTCTTTTACAATGTTTCTCATGATTGTGTTTTCATGAGTATGTTTGAGCTTAATGGATTTTGAGTGTTTTAGTGCCATGTGGATTTCATGTTTCATGAAAAATAATTTTATTTTATTCCTTACTTGAAGGATTTCGTACTAGTTTATAAATTTTCCTTTTAACTAGTTGCGATATTCTTCATTTTGGTAGAGTTTTTCAAATATACTTTATTTTTCAAATTTATTTTTTGAAAACCCCTACCATCCATGGGTGGTTGGACGGGTGATCATGCTCATGTATGCTTTATAGTGAAAATCATTTTAAAACTTGTGCATGAATGGGTGCTAGTTATATGTTGTATACATTTGATATTATTGTTGTTTCAATTGGTATCATTGGATTTTTTCAATTGGTATCAATTTTGACCTTTATTGTATACTCATATATTTTCATATATGTATGTTTGCATTTCAAAGAATATCAATTTCAATTGGTATCTATTTTTCATACATATATATGTTTGTGTTTATGCTAAGTTTAAGCTTCAACTTTGTTTCAATTGATTTAGCTTTCAATTGGTATTCTTAATTCAAACCTTATTTTCAATGATTCTTCAAATTGATTTTTTTTAACAATGCGTAGGCTTGTTAAAATAAAAGTGTGCATTGTTTTTGTTGATATTTCATAAAGGGGGAGAAAATTCGATTTTCATATTTACAATTGGTATTTGTATTTCCACTCCCTTGCTTTATGATAGAAAATAAAATTTTTTTAAAATTGATATCATATACTTAAAAAAAATTACTCTCTTTTGATATCAAGATGTTTATTTGAATGTTTTTAAAATTTGGTATCTCAAAATTTTGTTTAAAGAAAAATTCAAAAGTTTTGATTTGTATTGCCTATATGCAAGGAGAGCTTAACATCTCTTCTACATATAGATTCATGATGAGTGTATCTTGTATTGAAGAGCTTGACAATCTTTTCTTTATGTGATACACGTGTGTAGGGGGAGCTTCACATCTCCTCTTATGCATTGCGTAGTGTACATTATGTGAATTAGGGCTTGTCATCCCTCCTTCATGTAATGTATCTATGTAGGGAAGCTTCACATCTTCCTCTTCATAAATGTATATAGCATATACCATTTATTGATCTATGTTTACTTTCAATTGGTATCAAGATGCTACTTTGACATATTTTAAATTGATATCTTAATTGATTGTCACCCCTATATGGTTTTGTTTTTGTTTTAGACAAAAAGGGGAAAACATTGTTTTTATTAACCCCTTGTTGATTCTTTGTTTCGAACAAAAAAGGGGAGAAAATTTGTTGATTTGATTTTGCTTTTACCTCTTATTGATGATTGTTTCTTTGTATTAAAAAGGGGGAGAAGGTTTTGTTTTAGTTTTTACCCCTTTGTTGATGATTGACAAAAAGGGGGAGAAGATTTTGAGTTGCATATATTAAGTTTAATTTAGTTTTATTTTAATTGGTATCTAGAGCATGTTTTGTTTTTGAACATTCATTGGTATCTAGAGCCTTTCATTGTTTATGCATAGATATGCATTCATGTTTAAGAGCCTTCATTGCATATTCATTATGTTATTTGTTTATGCATGAGTTAAGGGGGAGCTTCTTTGAAGCTTAACTTTAATCCATACATATATAACTCCATGAGTTTTGTCATCATCAAAAAGGGGGAGATTGTTGGCCCGGAGGCCTTCCTCTCTAGTTTTGATGATGATTAACTCATGTAGTTATGTTTACTAATAATCTTGTGATTTTAGTTTCAGATCATTTAGCAAGATATTAGTTGGTGATTGCTTCAACAAGATGGGTTTGGAAGCCTTCACTTGGTGATTCAAGAGCCCGAGCATCAAGATCATACCTTTGCACTCGGTGGATCACGTTTTGGATCGGGTCGACTTGAAGATGAAGATCGTCAAGAAGACTTAGGTATCCTAGTGTTTAGTGTGTTTAGATCCATTTGTAAAGATAAGAATAGTTGATATGCTCAAGTGCACAACACACACAGTTTTATGTTTTGATTTTGGTTTTCATGAATAGTTGATCAAAACAAGTTTAAATGGTTTATATGTATAATAGATGTATTCTAGTTATACATGCATGCTTAAACTTCCTATACAAACTTATTTTGACTTTCCTATTCATGTATTGAAAAATCCAAGTTTGATAAAATACAAGTTTTGGTTTTTGGTAAAAATGATTAGACACAAAAATAGTTTCATATGCTTGATATTTGAGCTAAACTTTTTATCACATGTTTATGTATCAATGCAAAATGATAAAACTATTTTTGAAGATTTTTACAAGACTTAAAAGAATTTTTAGAAATATGTTTAACTGTTTTTTTGACCCAGTTTCTGACCCAGACTATGGCTGACAGACCAGGTCGGCCGACCGGACGGTCGACCGAACCAGGGCCAGTCGACCGTTGCGGTCGACTGACGTGCACAGCCCTGTGCACGTTTGTCAGACACAAGGCCGGTCGGCCGGTCGGCCGACCGAGCGGTCGACCGGAGCAGAAAGTCTGCTCTCTGTATCTGGGCGGTCGGCCGGGCGGTCGACCGTATTGCCCCAACGGTCATATTTCTGACCGTTGGCGGTCGACCGGCCAGCCGACCGCAAGCCTGTCAGGCTGCCAGATCAGCCTAATGGCTAGTTTTCTTTTGGGCCTATAAATACCCCATCTCTTTGGGGATTTTGATAAGATTTTCTGAGTAAATTTTTTCCTACTCTCTGGTTTTAAAAACAAGTTTTCAAAAGAGTTTAAAGAGTAAAAAGATTCATCTTATTTGTTTTAAGTGTTTTGTTATTTTCAAAGAAAATAGGTTTTTGGGAAATTGGTTTATTGTTCTTCATTTCAATATCTATTTGGTACTTTCCCAAGAGCTTTTCTTTGATCAAAATACTTGTTTTCCACACTTGTGCTATATCTTCTATCCTATTCTATTTAGGATCTTTATTTGTGGAAAAAGGAAAGAGGTTTGTGGTTGAGACATACTACTTATTGTAAACCCTTGATTTCTTGTGTTGCTCCCTCTTTGGTAGAGGTTGAGGTTGTTGTATTGGGTTGGTGTTTGCTCCCTCTTTGGTAGAGGTGGAGATTGTTGTTTACTCCCTCTTGGTGAGGTGGAGTTGGAGTTTGGTTTGTATCCCTTTTCGGTAGAGGTGATTGGTTGTTGTTTGGCTACGGGCCTACCCCTCGGTTGTGAGGCGGTGTTTGAGAGAGGAGTTCGGTACTCCCTTGTTGTAAAAAATCCTCCTCGATGGGAGATAGTGGATTGGAAATCCTTCTCGGTGAAGGCGGGGACGTAGAGTTAGGGGCTCGAACCTCGAAATATATTCTTTTGTTTGCATTTGATCCATTGTCTCTCTAACTCTCTCTCTTTATTTGTGTTGTGCATAGCATCATTCATTCATATCTTGTATGCTTGTGTTGTCCTTGCATTTGATTCATATTGCTTATCCTTATATGCTTGGATTGTTTGTGTGTGTGCCTCACTTATACTTAACCACAAGAGCTTTATATTGCACCTCAACCCATATCTGCGGGAATCAAGAGGAGTTAGTCCAGAGCTCTTCACGGGGAATTCGGCTACACTTGTGTGTTGTATTAAGTGTGTTGCAAAATTGTTTTAAGCTTCCACATTTAGCGCATTTAGTTTATAGATTAGCATTATCACCTATTCACCCCCCCCCTAGGTGATTTACAATGTCCACATCCGAATATAGAAGCTTTTTTCTGGAGCCTTTTTAAAGTACTTTAGAGTCCTACTACTGCATCCCAATGAGTTGTCCTTGGTGTTAAGAGAAACTGACTCACAACACTCACACCAAATGCAATATCTAAGTCTGGTTACTGTTAGATAATTCACCTTATCCATTAACCTGCGATATCTCTGAGAATCATTTAATATCTCATCTTAATCTGGTAGCAGCTTGACATTAGCTTTTATAGGTGCATTTGTAGTCTTGTACCCTAATATACCTGCCTCATATAACATATCAAGCACATACTGTCTCTGAAAAGAATAATTCCCTTATTGGACATAGCTACTTCAATGTCTAAGAAGTACTGCAAAAAATCCAATGTCTTTCATTTGAAAATACTTCTACAAATAGCATTTCAGATCTGAAGTTCTTTATGCATCATCACCTTTGATAATGATATCATCCACATATACAAGCAATAGCATATTCTTTTGATGTGTCGCCAAAACACATAGTGATCTTTCTGAAAAGAGAAAGACCAAAGGCCTGAATAACATAAGCAAATCATCCAAACTAAGCTCTCGGTGACTGCTTCAATTCATATAACGACTTTTTCAGCCTGCACACCTTCCTGGACTCCCTCTGAGAAACAAAATTAGGTGGTTGCTCCATATAAGCCTTCTCAGAAAGAATATTATGGAGAAGAGTATTCTTAATATCTAATTGATGAAGGGGTCAGTGATGAGTGACTGCCAAAGAAATGAGAATCTGATAGACGCCATTTTAGCAAGGGACGAGAAAGGTGTTTCGATAATCCATTCCATACACCTGGGAATACTTTTAGCAACCGGACGGGCTTTCAAATGAGCCAAGGACACATCTAGATTCTTCATAGTGTACACCCTCCGATATCCAACCACTTCTTTTCTGATGGAAGAACAACAAGATTTCAGCACAGATGTCATTTTAGTAACCGATGAGAAGGTGTCCTGATAATTCATCCCATATACCTGGGAATACCCTTTAGCAACCAGATGGGCTTTCAAATGAGCCAAGGACCCATTTGGATTCAGCTTCATAGTGTACACCCGCCGACATCTAATCGCTTTCTTTTCTGATGGAAGAACAACAAGATTTCAAGTTCCATTCTAGTTTAGAGCCATCATTTCTTCTTTCATGGCATCTCTCCAATTTGGGATAGATAGGTCTTCTGACACAGACTTGAGAACAAAGTATGAATCCGTAGAAGAAACAAAAGCATGAAAGGAGGGAGACAAATGTGAATAAGATACAAAGTGAGAGATATGATGAGATATGCAAGTGCGTTTACCTGCGAAGGGAGATGGAAAAGTCATCTAAAAAACAGTGTCAGAATCAGTAGTAGTATCACTAGAGGGTAGTGCAGATGTATTCTCACCTTGTGATAAAAAATTGGAATAGTAGAAGATGTTGGCACAGTGGAAGTACGTTGTGTGTAGGCTCTGGCTGGCTCTCATGTGCATGTGGTCACAATTTCAAGTTTGTATTAACTGATGGAGTATGAGGAACTGATGAATCCTGAACTAGGAAAAATATATTATCGTCCTCGGACTCTAAAGGAGGGGCTCATTATCAAATCCAATTTTTGTCTAAAAAAATATGACATTAAAAGAAACAAGAAACTTATCCAGTGAAGAACAATAGCACCCATGTCCTTTTTGTGTCTGAAAATATCCAAGAAAAATACACTTAAGAGCACGAGAATCCAATTTTGTTTTACGAGGATCATTTTTCTAAACAAAACACGTACACCCAAAAGTCTTTAGTGGCACAGAAAAAAATCTTTTTGGTGACATAGTATCGAATATGGGATTTGATTTTGCAAAATAGAAGAAATTCGATTAATTAAATAAAATACTGTAAGAACTGCATCATTCCAAAAATATTTAGGAACATTCCTATGAGAAGCAATGTGTGAGCAGTCTCGTGTAAATGACAATTTTTACGTTCAATGACATCATTTTGTTGAGAAGTATATGCACATGAGGATTGAGTAATGCCATGCTTAGTCATAAAAATGGTGAAAGATGAACTAAAATTCTCTTTTGTATTATCAAATTTTAAGATTTTCACAAAAGTGTTAAATTGAGTTTTAATCTCAGAAAAAAATTTGAATTATAGAAAAGATCTTAAAACGAGAGTTTATGAGATAAAGCCAAGTAACACGCTAGTGATCATCCATAAAAGTAATAAAATACTAAAAAGTTGGATTTTATTGAACATGGACCTTATACATCTGAATGAATTAAATCAAATTGGTGATTAGCCTTTTTATTGACTCTATTAGGGTACGCATTTCTTCTAGGACAGATATTGAACAACATGGAGTCACGTGTTCATGATCTAGTTCTACACTGCAAGACTATAATTGTATTTAGAGGGCAACAACCTGAGTCGAGCCTATAATATTATTTAGGAGCTATTTAGAAGTAAACAGTCAGATATTGGCTTAGTTCTATGCCGACTTCAACAAATTTTCTGATGAAGTCAATTTTTTCCTATCACAAGCTGATGTGAAGGAGATGCAGGAGAGATGCAACAAGTTGATGGTTCTTGATTTCTTAGGAGCGCTACGTCCAGAGTTTTCGAAAGCTCGACCGAATGTGATTGGCAACTCCATTGTCAAGTAACTTGAGGATACCTCTTCTTACGTGAAGTTATTCCTTCAGAGTCACATAATCCAGCCAGCTTGGAGACTTAAGATCGTTCAGCTCTTATGATCCAAGGTGGAACAGCAGGAGGCAAAGGCCGTGGAACTGATTTTGGAGATAGAGGTCGTAGGAGAGGCCACAACGATGGTCGTTCAGGAGAACGATGAAAAGAGGTAATCAACTGCCATAATTGCAATGAGCCAGATCACACCAAGTACAATTGTCTAATATTGCAATGGAAGCATCAACAACCATTTCGATCTGCTCGTGTAAGCACAACTCAGGAAGGGCAGTCTGATAGTAGGAGTTCCATCGGTGATGAGTAGATTAAGTAGCAGTTGTATCAGATATTCTAGCAGTTTCAGACATCATAACCTTCAGCTTTTTTTCACAGCCACTTTGGCCCGAGCATGTAACTCTACTACTTATCTTACTTTATATAGTT